>CAJDSM010002564.1:0-19609 GCA_903981925.1 Ostrea lurida
CCGCTAACGCAGGCAGGCGACACAAAAAGAGGTGGATTTCAACCGGAATTAAGTTAGGTTGTTTACTTTTTGACTCGCCTTCGTACTTTGAACACGCCGTCACGCCAACAAGCATCGCGCATAAGTTGCGCTATAACATATTATGCAACTCACCTCGCTAGTTAACACAACCTTACACAACTCTCACTCGCGCTGACAAGCGTGTTGCCTTCGCGCTAACACAACTTTACGCAACGCGCCTTTGCGCTAAAAATTGAATTTCTATCGTGTTAGCGCGTTGCATAGTGTTGTGTTAGAGCGAAGGCGCGTTTAGTAAAGTTGTGTTAACGGGAATGCGCGTTGCGTAAAGTTGTGTTTTTTAAAAAATGTAACAAGAGGCCCATGGGCCACATCGCTCACCTGAGTGACCTTGGCCCAGGCTCAGCAGTGGTGATTTTAAAAAGAATTTTCAAGTTTTCTTAAAACTGATCCAGCGGTTTTGGAGAACATCTTATGCAACACTTTGATCCCATTTTGTGGCCCCACCCTACCCCAGGGAGGTATGATCTGATCAAATTTGGATCTACTCTATATCAGGAAGCGTTTAGGTAAATATTGTTTCGTTTGGTCCAATGGTTATTGAGAAGACGATTTTTAAAAAAGATTTTTCATATATATTCAAATGTAAAACTTTGATCCCCTACTGTGACCCCATTGTACCCCCGGGAGTCATGATTTGAACAAACTTAAATCTCCACTATATCAGGAAGCTTTCATATAAATTTCAACTTTTCTGGCCCAGTGGTTCTTCAGCAGAAGATTTTTAAAGATTCTCCCTATATATTCAAATGTAAAACTTTGATCCCCTATTGTGGCCCATTGTACCCCCGGGGGTCATGATTTGAACAAACTTGAATTTCCACTATATATCAGGAAGCTTTCATATAAATTTCAGCTTTTCTGGCCAATGGTTCTTGAGAAGATTTTTAAATGTCACCATCCTATTTTTTGCATTTTCATGATTATCTCCCTTTGAAGTGGGCCCGGTCCTTCCTTTGGACAAACTTGAATCCCCTTCACCCAAGGATGATTTGTACCAAGTTTGGTTGAATTTGGCTCAGTGGTTCTGGAGAGGACGAAAATGTGAAAACGCTGACGACGACAGACAACGGGCAAATTTTGATCAGAAAAGCTCACTTGAGCCTTCGGCTCAGGTGAACTAAAACGCGTTGCGTAAAGTTGTGTTAGCGCGAAGGCACGTTGCTTAAAGTTGTGTTAGCGCGTTGCGTAAAGTCGTGTTAGCGCGAATGCGCGTTGCATAAAGTCGTGTTACTAGCGTAAAGGCCCGTTGTGTAAAGTAACGCCCTATCCGGACACCATACCCAACTATTAGAATACATGCATAAAATTGTCATATACTAGTACATTTATATATATTAACTAAAGAGAAATGGGGCTCGTATAAGTACCAGTATTCTGATATCTAAAATCAAATAAAAATAAAATCAGAGACGGATCTAGCTGCAGAACTGTAGCGTTATGGTTTTATATTTTTCCCATGGTCAGACAAAAAAACCCGCTACAGTTCTGCCACTAGGACGGATCAGGTTTTGGTCCCGGAACGAAGACCGAAATCAGGCTTTAGTTAGAATACAATCTTATGCGTCTCACAATATATGTATAGGTCTGGTATTTGAAATATGGAGGTTTTGTCCAGAAATTTACACTCGGTAGACTGACCGTGTCTTCTTCGTGTCAAATAATTATAATGTCAGCAAATGTAATCGAATACAAATAAATCTATATAGACAGAATCTACAAAAGTTTTCTGGAGGAAAAAATAACTACAGATTGTGATTTATCGATTTCTGTTAGCTCTGATTGATAAGCGAAACATGTGCTACTAGAAATAAAGAACACTTGCGTCACATACATGACATATGCCTGTTGTCCAATTACTATACAGATCACGATGCCCATCCAGTTTTCGGCATGATCTATTGAAACCAAATCTGCTCTAAAATTGATGGTAATTGAAAATGGTCCACGAATTCTTATAATCCTTTTGAAGCGGAAATGGTTGCTGATTATTTGCCAGAGGAAAGGGGGAGGGAGTATATTTCCTGATGCACGCGTTGGACCAGGCTAATACTAATGTTTCTATTTTGATTCGTAAATTAATGATGTCATTATGCTTGCAGACATTATGTTACGGGTTCATGAATACACTTAAATAATAATGTTAAAATTAAAAAGCAACACGTATACGTCTATAAGTGCTAATGAAAAAATAGTTCAATGACATAATTTTATTCTAGCTCATTATGATATGATTAGGGGTTGACGTAATAGGTGGCAGTTTACGTAAGTCAGCCCACAATTACGAACGATCGATATCGTAACTTTACAGAAAATTGAGAGTAGGGCAAACACAGACTCCTGGACATAGTAATGTGGGATCAAGTGCTCCCCTGGCGACCGGCCACACCCGCCGTGAGCCCTCCGTCTCGACCGGGTTACAAACGGAGAAATTATCCGTAGTGAAAATCTTGTGTTCATAAATGTATAACGTTCAGGAAATACGAGCTGTTAATAACTATCTCTCTCATTTTAAATACTAGTAGTAATAACTTCATAAATTCGACATATCTATGAGGCCTTAGGTATCTGCAGTTGTGACATTCATCCTTTTATCTTGATTGTGTAGGTTTGTTAACCAAAATTGTCACCAAGGCAACCAAAAAATAAAATTTTCTCTTCGGAGATAAAACCTTCATAATCTTTACTCTCATATTCCATTGAGGGTTGTTTCAATTGCCCCAAATATCGAAGGTGTTTTAAATTACAATTTTTTATTTGATGTTTGAATTTTGTGAAATACTGTACCCCGAAGTTGGGCTAAAACATCTAACGCTTTGGTACATCGGTCTGCTTCAATTTCCGTTATGTGTTTCTCATTTGAATACCAGTAGTCTACTAAACCGAAATGTTACTTGTCTATATTGCACACGGAGAAAAAAGTATTTCGTTCTTCCATAAAATGAGACATTGCAATATACATGACCTGACTAGCAATACACATACGTGAGCTAGTTTTGTTGCTATATGCATTTGGTTGGCGATATTTTGACTCCGTTATCGAGAATATGTGTACAATGTTGATATTGCAGGGTTATAACGAATCTCGTTTAAAATCATCATTTTGCAAATTCTACGGTCGCTATAATGACCTTCTTTGCGATTACAAATTATCACTAAGTCATATGTTGACTGATTTGTTCCATACCCTTTGTTAGACTGTCATTTTCGTACTAGATTTGACGACGGGTAATCCCGTTTACTGTATTTCCACAAAGGGCTCACGGCGGGTGTGGCCGGTCGGCAGAGGATGCTTACTCCTTCATGGCACCTGATCCTGCCTTCGCCGGGAGGTCCGTGTTGTCCTACACTCGACTTTGTATATATCGTTTTGAGGGGATTATGATTACGTTTAACACAATGTTAATTTCGCCAGTTTATACATGTATTTTTATACCTAAATAAAATGAAAAATCAGATTACATACACTTGATTAAATGATTAACTATGAGAAAGAATTAAATTTCGTAACGATCAAGTTGGCAAAACAGTAAGCAAAACCAAACAGGTACAGAAAACGGACAGTCTACCGTCCAAAAAGCCGAAAGATTATCTTGCTAACACTGCCAGTAAATTCATTTGTTTGTTTTACGTCCCGTCGAGAATTGAGACATCACCAGCCGTAGGTGAAGTACCACAAATTTAAAGCAATGGGCTCTCAGGGCTGTAGTATATGAGTAATCAATTAACGCCTGTCGTGACATAGGACTATATCCGAAGATTTGCGATTGCCTTGTCTTAAAATAAGGGCGTTTGGAGAAGGGGCAATCATTATCTATTATTACGTCTTCTAAGGGCTCGAACTCAAAGTCCCCCGGTCACGAAGTGAACACGCTATTCAGCCACTCTTGCAACTAGGAAACTTTCCTTAAAAATGAATATAACTTACCGTATGAAATGTAATTCATTCCCACGATTTCTCAATTAACGTCCAAATTGTGGGAGGGGGGGGGGGGGTTGTTGGAGTAACGGATTGGGGCAATATATTCCAAATTTTGAAAATCATGAACAAATTTTTTACAGATCCCTTATTTTACATGTGTATTTAATACAACCAAACAAACCCATGCATTCATTGGGGTTGGGTGGGTGGGGGTATTAAATGTCCTTAATTGGAGATTGAATGTGGAAATAAAAAAAGTTTCCGATGATATTGTGGTCAAAATTAAAGCGAAGTTTCAGCAAATTATTTTCTGCAACAAATATAGTCTATGCATGATAGTTTATCAAGATGGTAAAATTGTAGAGTTTTGCATTGTGTATCTAAGATCTAATGTCCCAAACATCATGAAATATCATAAAATACCAGAATTTGGTTGAGTTAACCCTAAATAAGGTTGACTAAATTAATTCCTTTGATCTCAAATTTTTATCAATACTCTGAGTAACACAGTAAAGCTCTTTGTCACTACCTCCAATCTATACTTATCTAAGTAAAACCAATCAATTGTTCCAATAAAATAATGGATGAAAAGACAGTCTGACATGATAAACCAAAACATCCCCAAAAGTTGTTTGTGTGGGAATCTCATAAAAAACCTACAATAGCTGTAACTTTCTCAAACTTAACAATACCAGGTGTACGTTAATTTACATATGTAGTACAAAACATTTCCTAAAAATCTTGTATGAAGTACATGAAAATCTGTGGACAAATGCATCTATGAAGAGACAGACAGATGGAGTGAAACCAGTATCAAATATACCCGTCTACTTTGGGGTGGGGTGGGGTATGAAAATCCAAACTAGTCTTACATTATAATACATTACAAGTTATAAACAGCAGACACAAAACCCTGAAGAATAAATATATCAAAACAAAATGAAATAACATACTCAAAACAGTTTAATAAATATGTTTTATTTAAAGAAGTTCATTAAAAAAAACATGAAATAGAGGTGAAAGATTTCACCAGATTCACATCAACACTGTTTACTCTAGTGCTACTCGCATACGCATCAAGTAGGAATGATTTAGGTTGAAATAATCAATAATTTATAGTTAAACAACAATGCTAATTTAGAATCTTGTCCGCTTCACACTAACGAAGTCTCTATACACAACAAAATTCTAAATTAGGAAATACCATGCTACAATACTATGTCTTGTGTCAGTTCTATAGAAGACAAAGAAAGAAAAACAAATACATCTATACGGTGCAGTTCTCGCATAAAATCAAAAGTTTTCCCCTCTAGATAATTGATAAAACTGCCTTGGCTCGTTGCTTTGAACACAGTCTCTAATTATATTGGTACTCATCACTGCTGTGGACTTTTGTCAATACACTAGACATTCATGTTTAAGTCATGCAGTTGCTCCTGGCAGTGGGAATGATCCATTTGTATAATAGTGTCCACGTGTGCTGATTGATAAACATGCAGCATTAACTCAGACTGGTAGCCAAAATAATTGCAATGACAGCAAGTAAGATAACAACACATATGATGATCATATATAATTTTGAAAAGGAAAAAGAAATCAAAATTAAAACAAAGTGCAAGAAGCACACAAGTTACTGGTAACAAATCATTTTATACTGTCTGCACGTCTTAGAACAGGGAGTTATGCAGATTCATGGCGTGGCTGCACAATACTACATGTTGGTAAGAAGCAAATGCCAGTAAAATAAAACAAGGCAAATCTCCAGGGATGGTGAAAACTGCTTCTTTATATACATCATTCATTACACCAAACTACAGCATTCCAAGACCGCAAATCTCCACCAGATCTCTCCTCATTCAATTTAAGCATTTTTCAAAGTTATTTCCCTTTGTTATGAGTCCTAAATCATGTCATATCTATTAATTTGATGCTAGTCATGAAGCCTATCTTAAGTGGAAATTTGATTGAAATCCAAGTATTGTTTTTCTTATAACTCTGTTAACAAACAGAACAAAACAAGTAAATTGACAGATATCAAAACCAGACACAAGAATGGACTTTAATGGTAAGTATGGACTGTCTATGCTCCTTGTTCCATTTACTGTAAACATTTAAATTCCTGCTCAGGGGATTCTGGAAATTTCTGATAAAATTTTATTCCTCGAAAAATCTAAAATATTTCTAGGTTCAATTCTAAACCATCCAACCTGGGGAAAAAAAACAAAACATCTGTGATTCACTCCACTCAGAATATCTTAAACTCAGAAAGATATACATACATATGTATATATGGTAACAACAAACCAAAGCAAAACAAAATGATAAACTAAATGTTACAGCTTGAGACAAATGATAATAAACACTGGTGCCTGTTTGATCCACTGAATTTAGACTTACCCGCCTAGCTTTACTTTGATACTTGACAGCTTTCTTTGTATCACTTTTAGCCGTTTCTATATAATCCACAGCTTGTTCTACATTGTATTCTATTCTGTCTATCATTTCTCCCTGTAAAAATAAATATCATTTTTTACTACACACATCAAGACTTATCCTATATGTCACTTGCATTTTAGTTCATCCAAATTATTTTCACCTTCTAGCTATAAACTAGTCAATACTTGACCCTTGACCTTGAAAATCAATAGGGTTCATCCTGTCTCTATGGGCATCATTTGTAAAAGGTTTGATGATTCTCTGATGAATGTTGTGTCTCTTATCTTGTTCACAAGGATTTTAAGCAATTTTCAATAGTGACCTTGACCCTTGACCTTGAAAATCACTAGGGTTAATCCTCTCCCCATGGGCAACATTTGTGGATGGTTTGATCTGTGATGAATGCCCTTGCTTCTATCTTGTTCACAAGGTTCCGGACACACACACATACATACACAGCCGCACGACAGTGATGCTGTATCCCCTCCACAACTAGTTGCAAGGGGATAACAAGCATTAATTGTAAATTAAACATGTTCCCAAATATCCTCCATCAAAATTAAGTTCTAATGCAGTTGATTCAAATGAGATGACTGGTACTTTCAACTCTGATAAATGAGGTACAATTCATATCTAGTGGTTATTACTGACATCTATTAAAGATTTATTTATTAATGTTATTCAAATCGGCATAATGTACATATATGTAGCAATAGGAAAAATGTGTCCACTTTATCAAGATATATTGATTATGAAACTATTACAAACATACTTAATACTTGTTTTTATACTTGATCTTCAATCAATTAAAGAGACAGAATCTCAAGGGTACAACTTTTTTATAGATGTGATTGGCAAGAAATCCCAATGAACAAGGAGTGGTCATACAAACCACTTCGCAAGTCTTCTAGAAAGAGATATGCACTAGATGGTAAGCCATGGAATAAAATCCTCATTGCAGTTCCATGCATACTGTTATAGATATAGTGCTTACAGATGGATCCACAAAAAGACGTGAAACTACCAAACTTTACACTCCAGATCTCCTTTAGGGACTAATACCTCTGTGGGGCCCATTAACTATAATGAACAAACAGACTCTCTCAGCATTATAATAAGCAAAACAGATCTTCTTCTCAGACTAAACCAGAAGTTGTCTAATCAATTGTCATCTAGTATATCAGCTGTTCAGGCCAGACAGCACATTGACGGCATATGCTTGGTGTAAATGACGAGTCCAAGCATTCATATCTGTACATATATTGTTCAATATGAATCCTGACAATATGCACTTATCTACACTCTACTACGTTTCATTGAAATCTTCAAGTCATTCTGGAGGAGTTGCGAACAATCGCATTGAGGCATATCCTGGGTGAAAACATGCTTATAAAGTCTCAACATGTTCATATCTTGTATGTAAATTGTCCAAGATAAAATTCCTACACAATATGCACAATCTCCATTATGTAATCTAACATTCCACTAACTTTCATTAAAATCTTGCACAGTATGTCAAGAGGATGCTGTGGACAGTGCATTCAGGCATATGTTGGTGAAAAATGCCAAAGTCCAACATGTTCATATCTTTTGTATAAATTGTTCAAATAAAAGAATCCGCGCGACAATATGCACATCTCCATTACCGTAATCTAACACTCTACTAAGTTTCATTAAAATCCTGCAAGTCAGTTAGGAGGAGTTTTGGCACACACGTATTTTGGACAGACATGTATAACCCCCCCCCAACTTTTCGTGGGGGGGGGGCGGGCGGGGAGATAAATAAATACATCGGTTCGTACTTACATGTACATATCCTTTGTTTGACTAATGTGTAGCGTACCCTGTTGTTCTCACTAACATGGCCCATATCCATGAACATATCATGAGCTCTCTTATACTACGTTCCGAACTTAATAATTCCATTCTGTCGAGCTTCTATATCTGCCAGAGTTTGTTTCGGCTGCCTTGAGTCTTTCATAATGATCTGAAATAACAAATCATCATAAATATCTTTTTAAATAAAAAAACAACGTAAACTCTATTAACCTTCTTGCCTGGAGCTCTGAAAAGTTCATTTGGGTAAATTTGACCTTGACCTTGGTAAATTACCTTGACACCTTATCATCCTTACACGCTTTTAGCTACGCTTTCTCAGTCTCAGCAAAATACTAAAGTCTTATATTTGTCACTTAAGAACACTGTATAAGAACAAATCAAAACAATAACCAAGGTAAAAGTTTCAAACAGGCATGAAGACATAGAAGACAGACAAAATACAACATGCATCCTGATCTTTGATGTGTGTGTATGGGGGTGGATAAGGATTATGTTTTGTGTTGATCATGCAGTAATTAACTCTGCTATACAATGCATTTTAAGGAATCTTGTAAATAAAAATACTATTTTCAATTGCTGGCTATCTTGAGATTCTCAAGTTAAATTTCAAGCATTGAGGAATTAAAGAGAGAATATGGCTCAACATCAAACACACAAGATACTGAGACTTATTCATGTAGTCAATCTCTTATGATATGTAATTTAACTACACAAAATCTTATTTCAACTTTTTGAACTAACAAATCATGTGCATAAGTTCCAATGATATAAACTACAAATTAAACCAGCAGCAAAATACCGATGCGTGTTTTCATCCATGAAGAAAATAGCCATTGTGTAATGTTGAAAATGTTGCAGCATTATATAGTGACAGGGATACCTAATTCTGATGGTCATGACTAACTTCCAGGAAACGAACAGCGACCAACCTCATAAATACTATAGAGAATGTGAAATTGAAAGTCGGACAAACATTGACCTCTGGAAATATAAGGTGGCTAAGAAGTAAGCCACGTCCAGGCAAAAGACCAAAACTGAGAATACTCTTAGTCAAAATTTTGATTACTTATATCATAAAACTATGGAAATTAGAGGTTTCAAAAACTGACTTTGAAAACATTCAAATACCAACTTATTTCTGTAAGAATTTCATTAGTTTATCAATGCATTTCAAATGTTGAAATTTAAACTTAAAGTCTATTTTAAGATTATGGGGTCTTCAAGACCAGGTAACAATGTATTTTAATATGCAAAGTTTAACGGGAAATGCAACAGGAAATGCACTGGGTGTTCTTTTCTTTTGCATTGGTATGCCAATTTGCACTTTGTTTAAGATCCTGACAGTAGGGGGCACTGTGCATTTTTTAATGCATGTTGGAATAATTAAAAGTATTAACTCTGCTTTGTTATAAATTGAAATCTCTAGTGTACAGAGTAATGTTTAACCTAACTTACATGTAATTTGTAATCTGAAATACCGGGTATATAAATTGACAAGAGTGGTTCTAGAATGGCAAAATCATCTAAGGCAATCTAGATGCTTGAAGTCAGAAGTGGTTATCTTTTCAGTGACCAGAAATGACATATAGGGGAATGATTTTTCTAAGTTCAATTGAATTCTCATTTCATTATTTCTTTCTGAACCTTTAATTAGTGCTAAAACTAAATAATCCACACATTTTAATAATTCTAATTATTGATATAAATCAGAATAATCAATAAAATACAGATGTTTGGTGTATAGCCTTTTGCAGTAAGTGTAACAACAAAAACTGGATTGAGTTTTTATTTAATCTGATAATTCAATGATTTTGTTTCAAAGATTAGTTACAGGTTTACGATAGGGAAGTCTAAAAAGACTTACTATGCCCCCTTCTTTGTTAGTGGTCTGTCTGCAAAACGTATTTATATTACTTTAAATTTCAACACATCCTTTCTTCTAACAAGCACTAGCAAACCGCAGTAAAAACTCATTGACAGATTGGAGAATGACCTAAGACAAATATAGTATAATTTTATCATGATATTCGGCATGATAAATCAAACAAAATACCAACATTGAAAATCAACAGTAATGAATTTTGCACGAGGAGTTACATAAATGTACATATTTATACACCCGAGAAGGCTACGAGAGGGTGTTTTTATTATAGGATGTTTGTGACATTGGAAATTAGCAGAAGACGGACAAATGCCAGAGTTATAGAACTTTGCTTACAGGTGAGTATCAGCCATGCATTAGGCTGTGACATCACTTTGTTATATGATATAAAGGGAAGTCAGCAATATATTACCTAGGCCTGGTCTTTAAAATTTTCATATTTATTCTGGGTAGCTTATTAAATATATGTCAAACTGTAAAATCTTTGTGGATCATTGATTTGAATTTCGGCAGATTTGAACAACGAAAATTCTTCATTCTTTGTTTGAAAAATCAATCAAAACAAGACCAAATGTTCTAAAGTGAGCACACTTAATATGTAATAAACATGATTGCGATGTGGTCTTTCAAAAACTGTAAGGGACTGACTGAAACGCTCATTTTCTCCCCATTATATGTCCATTTAAGATCTCAAGAAAAACTATCATCAGATTTTTTCGCAATATTGCTTTGATCTTCTGCACAAACCTAAACATACAAATTTCTTAGATTGGAAGATACGGGCTAGATATCATTTGCTTAAACTACAGAGTGATGGTAAGTAATAATAACAAGAAGCAACAACACCTGAGACTAAACAAACTAAATAGACAGAAATAAAGGAATCTATACTGACGCTGTATCCATTTGTAACCATACTTCATATTGAAATAGATGATGTGACTAAATTCATCCTTAAATACTCTGGTGCATTATAGGATTAAGACATTCTTTCTGGAAGAATTTATCGATGTGTAAACTCTGGAACATTTTAAATCTCACAAATGAAGTAAAAGTGGCGAAGCACTTTTATGTTAAGAGTTTGTGAGTAGAAATGTCAGAGTTTACACATGCGATAATTCTTCAAAAAGAATGTTTAATCTTATAATTCCAATTGTTCACTGTATGAACAATCTTAAAAATTTGAATAGTTCCATGCGTTATACGTTGTTGTTTTCAAATGCCGCGCATTTACGTCACGTTTTCGGATTTATTGATTGTAATTCTCGTGTTTTGATTTAATTTTATCCAATTCAAAACCTGCGTAATAACGGCATTGGAATTATTCTAAACTAAAACCCTCTTTGACCAGAAAATAACACAAATTTTAAAGCATATCCATGACTGGGATGCTGGCATAAAATTTCCACGTTAAAAATTCAAAACTCTGGTCATGGCTCTACCAATGGCCCAAGTGGATAATGAATGATGCTTGACATTTGTGAAAATATTAAAAAGAAATGTCTCCTCAATATTCCCACCACAAATCAACATAAGAACATCTCTATATGTTTATCAATTTTTAGAACTGATTAAATTTCTAGCCTATATCATCGATTGTTATAGTTTTACACCCTAAGCATTATAATAATTAAGGAATGGTTGAGGTATGTCTGGTTCCGTCTGCAACACAATCTCCTCTTCAGCATGCATGCAAACTTCACCCAAAATTTGCATGGTCCTAGGCCTTAAAAAATGTAGAAATATAATGATCCAGACAAATTTGGAGAATATGATGGGACACAAATGAATATCTTATTTTGGGTTCAGCAAACAACCTCCCCCATCCCCCCCCAACCCCCATCCAAAAGTGCATCAACTGATAAAATTTGAATAGTTTCTTTATTGATTATTTGTTTGTTTTCGTCCCGTTAGAATATTTCCACTCACTATTGAGACGTCACCGTTGCCAGTGAGGGCTGAAATTAAGACCTATGCTTTAATAAGCACTCATGGCTTTTAGCAGTGAGGGTCTTTTTGCGTGCCACAGCATGCTTGTTAACAGGACCTCTCCGTCTTTAAGGCCATATTCCAAAAAGACTCATGATTCTCACTTCCAAAGCTGAGCTCTTGGGTGAAGGAGCAATCACTACCTATTTTAACGTCTTAGGTCTGAAGCAGGCCGGGTGCGAGCATGGGGGCTCGAATATCACGACCCACGATCACAAGGCCGAGCTCTACCACTGAGGCCACTGTGACTAAGTTCTAAGCCTCAGCAGTGTGAAATATGTGACCCAGATACAATTTGAGTATTCAAGAAATGGGAACACAGTGGCCTACTGTTTTGGTTGTGATATCCCCCAAGATGCATTCATGACAATGCTGACAGTCACTTAAGCCACACAGTGTGAAAAATATAACTGGACATGAACATTTAGCTAGAAGGATACCGTATATACTCGCCTATAAAGTCGGTCGCCTATAAGTCGGTTGTGTTTTTTGGAGATAATTTTGAAGGATTTCCCATTGACCCGCCTATAAGTCGGTACAGACTTTTTGCCAGAGTCGTTTGACCATTTTCAAAATCAAAGTTACACTGATTTTGCCCCCTGTTTCAACAAAATATTTTGAAGAAATGCTGCCAGTATCTCATTATCCTTTCTCCAAAAACTCAATAGCATGTCAATTCTCTTATGCATTTACCCCGTGTCAAGATAGGTATTTTTGTATTTCTTGTCCAGACTAATTTGTCTGGACGATGACTCGTGGTTAATCATTCGGTGTTTGTTTTAAACATTGGTACCTTTCGCCAAACTATGACAAATACTGATCTCCCTGGGACTACCGCCTATTAATCGAACCTAAGATTTGGAACAAATTTTAACTCCCAAAAATGCGACTTAGTAGGCGATATATATGGTAGACAGTATGGAACAGGAAAGCCCACACCATAAAACTGCACGTCAAAAAAGGGTATAAAAACAGAATTCCAAATTACAGCTAACATTTCAACTCACATCTAATAATGCTTAAAGCTCAGATCCAACTAATTATCCCAAATGGACTCTACTGATTGTTTGTTAACTGGAGTGTAGAATAACAGCCTAGAGAGCCAAATGCCATATATAGAAGTACGGTATATCTACTGATCAGTATCCCAAGAGTGAATGCACTTAAAAGTGGCTAAACCTGTCCTATATGCACGTACATATTCCCCAAGAGATTTAAATCCCATAATTGGACATATCTAAAATGATGGTATTAGCTGAAGACCAAGAAAGGATACTGGCGTTTATCATCTAATATAATGCATACGTTGAATACAATTACAGGCGACAATAATTTCTTCGACCTCAATCTCACTTCGAACCTCAATTGTTTTATTAATTGAAAGACGGAAAAATATAGAGAAGCTTTTGTCACCACTCGAAATCTATACTTATCTAGGTAAAACCAATCAACTGCCCCAAAAAAAATGGATGAAGTGAAAAGAGCAGTCAGGACATGTTAACAATACATCCCCAAAAGTTGATTGTGTTGGGAGGATACAGGCAAGAATGTAAAGAAAAGGTCATAAAAATAAGTTACAAATTGTTATTCTCTCTCAAACTTGAACACATCAATCTGAAAATAATTAGATGTATAGGTATATTTAACAAAATTTGGGGGGAAAAATGACGCAGACCAACCAAAAATAACTTAGTGGTTAAGTCTTCGGGAGACATGTGTCGCCTGCCTACTTCTTAATTCATTTGAAAAATGTATACTTTCATCAATTTAAAGATCATCGTGGCAAAAAAGTATATGATCTATGTTTTTTTCAGAATTCAGTTCTGTTTCTAGTTTACCAGAATGAATGCATATCTAACATGATGAATTAAATGAAAGATGAGATATTGGTTATGAGATGCCAATTTGTGGTTGTGAGATTCTATCTGAAATAAAGACAAATTGTTTATGTCAAAAAAATTAAAGTTGCGTCAAAACAGGAAGTTGACATGCGGCCAAGATTGGAAAGCTGCGTTACATGATACATTGATCCATACTGATGCTCTGTTGCCAAGATAATCAGAAGGCTGAACCTGTTCGGTTCCTGAGGAAAATGTTGAACAGAAATTGTTCATGTTAAAGATATTCAAAGTTGCCGTCAAACATGGAAGTTGACAATGTGGCAGATTGGAGAAACTGCGTTTAACACGCTACAGGTTGTCCATACTGAGGCTCTGTGCCAAATATCAGGAACTGGCCTGTGTGGTTCCTGAGAAAAATGTGACAGAAATTTGTCTATGTTAAAAAATATTCTAAGTTGCCGTCAAACAGGAAGTAGACATGCGGGCAGATGGAAACTGCGTTAAACACGATACAGTTTGTCCATAACTGATGCTCTGTGCCAAAGTATCAGGCAAGCTGGCCTGTGTGGTTCCTGAAAAAAATGTGACCAGAAATTTGTCTTTGTTTAAAAATATTCACAGTTGCGTCTAACAGGAAGTTGACAGCGGCAGATTGGAAATGGCGTACACCACTACAGTGTCCATTACTGATGCTCTGGTGCCAAATATCAGAAGCTGGCCTATGTGGTTTCTGAGAAAAATGTGACAGAAAATTTTGTGACGGCCGAGACGGACTAAAGTGATCCCATATGTCGCCTCCGCTAACGCAGGCTGGCGACACAATCATTAAAAATATGTCTATGGATGGACAGACATACACACCACAACTTTGTTTATGGCATATACATGTACACTTCACTAATTTTCATACATTTCTTTGTGTGTATGTGTGTGTGTGTACACACACGCCATGCATGCAACATGTGTTTAAAATGATAAGTTTTGGCTGTGCCCTTGGAATTTGATTTTTATGATGTGCTCATACAGTCTTATTCATCCAACTTCATTAAAAAAATCTCTGTTACATTTTTTCAAATAGTTTGTTCACATCATAATCTATCCCTTTTAATTTCCATTTTATGTAGAAATTGTACACTTTTCTAGCTTGACAGTGAAACATTTTGTTTCTAACCTAACTCTGATAACTGCTGCTTGAGAAATTAAATTCACTGTACAACCTATGTGCTATATGTTATATCAATTCTATTTCACTGTACAACTGAACCTACCCCTTGCGTAAATATTGCTGGATTTCCAGATTCTAACATGTCTTCCAATTCATCATTGGTTGTAGTTCTTCCAGCTAAGAAAGAAAAATGATCATTGTTTAATGATTTGTAGCATACAATTTGGAAGAGGTGGGGGGTGTATGTTACACCAATGCTTGCATTGACGGTATTTATCACATTGATACACACATAATATAGGTATCATATTCATACATAAAATGAGTGATTCAATGAATTTTTATTTACTTTTTCGAATCAATAAATGCAATGGCATATGATTAATTTTGATGTAAGTGTCACATTAGAGAGAAAAAAACACAGAGAAATTTCCTAATAATAAAGATAGATTTCCATATCTGTCCCAGCTTGCATGGAATTGAACTCTTTACAAATCGTGTAGTAGCATGTGACACGTGCTAGACTCCTCAACCTTTAGTCAAATTACAAAACATGATTTCAATACAATGGAGATTTTTACTGTCACATGCTACAAAAGTAAGAAAACTGGACCTTTATTAGTCTATTCAGCACTTCTAGGTTAGTGCAGCTAGGATATCATTTCATTGATCTTTCTATGTTTTACAATTCAATAAAATATTTCATAATTCCATGTAGATAGAGTGCCGTTATGTATATACGGTAGCATATATATACAGGTCAATTAGAGTCTGTTCCTAAAAAGAGATCAAGGCTTTTAAATTTACCTTAATTCATTATTAATGACTGTAATATAATAATAACAGACTAATTAATATTACATTTACTATTCATTCATTCCTATTTTACATTTTTAATGTATTTGCCATTGACATTTCTACAAACTGTAATGATATCCATTTCCTTATGAATACATTGCAGTCATACAAAATGCGCGTATGGATAGCGATAAATATAGCACAGCTGGGGACTCTAACAGAAATAAAGTGTAACTTAATTTACAGAAATAAAGTGTAACTTCATTTTTGAAACATGTGAGGTATGAACTGCAGTGCCCCACACCCGCACACTGTTCATACAGAGCTAAGCACTTCATGGAGTCAGCAGTGTAAAGAATCACAATTCATACCCTCATATACTCTCAAAAATTTATTTCTTGAAATTACTTTATGTTAGGAATTGTTCGTATATATTTTCTGTTCATGCATGTACAGCATTTACATTTCATTCTTTGGGTGGTAGAATGTTTTTGGCACTGTACATTATTACACTGTTAGTAACTGTACGATATTAAGACATACGGCTATAGATTTCAACCTGGTGTCGTCTCTACATGAATAATACAAGCAAGCACCAATGTTAGAATTTTTCCTGAGTATTTGAATTCTACTGAAAAAGCTGCACACTTTCAAATTTGACAATATAGCAGCTACAACTTCCTGAACAAGACTCATATTTTCCTATACATAAGTGTATTGCTCTAAGATACACACACCATTGGTAGAAGTACAGTTTTTGTTCACAAGCTATTCAATTTTGAAATAAAATTTGACATCAGATGATAAAATGCTTCATTTTTAACATCATATTACAGTGTGTAAACCAGAGTTTTATCTTGCTTTTAAATATCGCTACCATTTCATTTTTTGAGGTTGTAGACATGACCTTTCAAGAAGAATGTTGGCAGCGATCCTTCATGACAGACCACCGATATCTATATCATTGGATTCTGATAATAACAGAAAATGATAGTAAAATATGTAAAAAGAGACTTTTATCATAAGTTATATTTAATCTCCTATGTGAAACTTCTCCAATTTTAAGAATTTTCTACAACTGAAGAGAAATATAGGAATTTTCTACAACTGAAGAGAAATATTTTACAAGTAAAAGGGGAAGTAATCATTATTTGTCAAAAGGGAAAAGGTACCCATTATCATTAGTAAAAAGAACCTAGGTAAATCCCTGTTAAAACTATAATCTATATTTGTCTTCAGGTTTGACAGGATACTGATCACTTGATTGAAATGTTATATCAAAATTTGGTCATCGCTTTACTATCTGTTACATCATAGCCTACTACAACCAATACAGACACTGGAAAACAGTACAACCAATAAAGCACTGGGGACAACCAACAGACAACCATTGCAGACATGGAAAACAACAGTACAACCATTAGACACTAGGACAAAGACAACCAATACAGACACTTACGACAACAACAGTAAACCAATAAGACACTGACAACAGAACAACAATACGACACTAGACAACAGTACAACCGAATACCAGACACTGGGACAAACAATACAAACCATACAGACACTAGACACCAACAGTACAACCAATACAGACACTAGACACGTACGAACCAATACAGACACTGAGACAACAGTACTAACCAAGAAAGACACTGGACAACATTACAACCAATACACACACTGGACCTGAGTACAACCACAGTACACACGAATTGAGAACAACAGTTACAAACCAATACACCGACACTAGAACAACAGTACAACCCATACAGCACTGACAAAACCAACAGTACACCAATACAGACACTGGCAACACGTACACAATTACAGACACTAAACAACCAACAGTACAACCAATACAGACACGTAGAACAATAGTACAACACATACAGGACACTGGACAACATAACAACCAATACAGGATGACAACTAGACAACCAACAGTACCACGGCAAGTACAGACAGATGACAATAGCTGACAACCAATACAGACCAATCAGCGAACAGCTGGAACAGTACCAATACAGACACTGAGACAACACAGTACACACAATACAGGAACTAGACAACGTACAACCATATACAGATACTAGGAACTAACGTAAACAATACAGCACTGGACCACAGACAACGATTACAGACACACAAACAGTCACCAACTCAGGACAGCAAGTACAACCAACAGAACTGGGACAAAGAAACTGAACGAACACAGTACAACCAATACAGACACTGGACACACGTACAACCATACAGGACATAGACAACCAACAGTTCAGCCAATACAGGACACTATGACCAACAGTACAACCATATGCGAACTGACAACCAACTAGTACAAGCCAATAACGAACTAGACACATACGACCAACAGAACAACCAACGAGACGGAAACCAACAGGGACAACCTATAGACTATACAACAGTACAATCCATTACAGACACTAGAACAGTACAACCATAGCAAGACACTAGAAACAGTACAACCAATTACGACACTGTGAACAACCAACAGTACAACCAATACAGACATGACCAACGTACAACAATACGACAGCTGAACAGATAGAGCCATACAGACATAGACAACGTACAACCAATTCACAGGTACACATAAACACAGTACAACATAAGACACTAACGTACAACCGAATACAGCCCATATGGACAAACAACAACCGAATACAGATAAAACAACAGGTACAGCCAATACAGACACTGACAACGTACAACCAATACATACTGACAAACAGTACACCATTACGACCACTAGACACAGTACAACCAATACAGAACTGACAACAGTACAACCAATACAAATACTGGAACAGTACAACCAATACAGCACTGACCATACAAGACAGGCAACAGTACAACCAATACATGACACTAGACAACATATACCAATACAGACACTGGACAACCACACGTGACAACCAATACAGACAATGACAACAGGACACACCGAATACAGACACTAGACAACGCACGACAAACCAATACGAAGCGACAGACAACAGTACAACCGAATAAGACTAGAATGCGAACAGTACAGCAATACGCACTAGAAGAGTACAACAACAGACATGGACAACAGTACCACCAATACAGACACTGAGACAACAGTACAACACGAACTAAACCACGTACAACCTTGAGACAGAACAAGGTACAACCAATACAGGACACTGGACAACCAACAGTACAACCAATGACAACACTGGACAAAGTAACAACCAATACAGATACTAGACAAACAGTATGAACCCAATACAGACCTGACAACAGTACAACCAATAGAACATGCACCAACATGTACAACCAATACGACACTAGAGACAACAGTACAACCAATACAGACACTGGAAACAGTAAACCAATACAAGACACGATCACCAACAGTAAACCAATACACACAATGGACAACAGTACAACCAATACAGACACTAGAACACCAACAGTACAGCCAAACAGACACTGGACAACAGTAAAACCAATACAGACACTAGACAACATACAACGAATACAGGACACTGGGACAACCATACAACCAATACGAAGACTAACAACCAACAGTACACCAATACAGACACTAGACGAACAGGTACAAACCAAAAGACACTGGGAAAAAGTACAACCCTAAGTAATAGGAC
>CAJDSM010002571.1:2379-12643 GCA_903981925.1 Ostrea lurida
CCAGGTAAGTTCACTGGGAGGGGCAGCAGGACACCAATCCTGCGATAGTCGCACCAGTAAGTCACTTCTATAGATAGTGCACCAGGTAAGCTACTACACAGCTTGCCAAGGTAAGCTACTCAGGTCCCCGTGTGTGAAGCTTCTTCCCTTCCTATAACATTTATCATATTCTCCAGTGGCCAACCAACGAAGTCAAGAGGGAATCTTTAATAATCTGTTGTATAATCAAGTTTTCTGCAGTTGTTTTTTTCTATTTTATAAATTGACATGAACTACCAGTCGAAATTATCTTGTAATTTCAGACTGAGATGAACCGACTGAAGAAAAAGACATGATCATCAAAAGAGCGGCCAACAAAATCAACGAAGACCCCCGTGATGAAGCACTGAAAAAGGACCAAAGGAGACAGTGCAAGAGACCGAAAAATAGAATCTCCAATTAAAGTAACTACCATTTGATATAATGACCTATATTCTGCAACACCGGCAGGTGAACGTTAATCATTGAAGAGATGTCCATCAACCCACTTACCTGTATAATTTTGGTCAATTTCACGAAATCAAAACTATAGGTGAGACGATTGACATATGCCAATACACTTAATTTTGGGCAATTCAGAAATCTTCTCGAAGGAACAATAAAGCTACTATTTGCAAAGCTTGCCTTTGCACGAACCAGACGTCGTATTGGCGAAGTACAGACGTAAAGCAATTTTAGCTAGAATATAAGAAAACGCACCATATTTTTAAGTAAGAAGTCGCGCATTTCTACTCATCACAATATCCAAAGCCACAGGAGACAGAATTAGAAACTTAGTTCATGTTGTAAGTATGGAAAGTTATTACAGGTTAAGTTTATAGGGAGAAATTTACAGGTGTATAGGGAAATTACAGTTGTATGTTGGTAAGTGTATAGGGAAATTTACAAGATTGTGAATTTGGTAAGATGTAATAGCGGAAATTTACAGTGTATTAGGGAATTCATTGATAGGATCATCCTGTAAGGATTAATTTCAATAACTGATGGTATGTATTAGGGAAATTACAGTTGTATTTAGTTGCGAATTTACATCGTTATGTTGGTAAGTGTATAGACAATCTTACAGTTATTTGGTACAACTGTATCCAGAGCAAATTTACAGTTGTAATGTTGTAATGTATAGTAGAAATTACAGTTGTATGTTGGTAAGTGTATAGAGAAATTACAGTTATTGACAGTTGTTATGAGATATAAGTGGTTAGGCTAAGGCGTAGAAATTTCAGTTGCTTGATACAATGTGTATAGGGAATTACAGCTGATAGTTGGTAAAAGGTGTATAGAGGAAATTTACGCTGTATGTTGGTAAGTCATAGAGTGAAATTTACAGTTGTAATGTTGTGATAAGAATCACGAGTAATGTTGAGAAATTTACAGCTGTATGTTGTAAGGTATAGAGAAATGTTAAGTTTTATGTTGGTAAGTGTATATGAGGAAATTAACAGCTGTAGTTGTAAGTTATAGGAAATTTAACATGTATGTGTGTAAGTGTCATAGGAAGATTTACAGCATTTAAGTAAGGATCAGTGTATAGTTGGTAAGTACATAGGGGAAATTTACAGCTGTATGTTGTAAGTCAAGGAATTTACAACGATCGTCTGTGATGGACTTATTGCTTGTATATCGAAATGTATTAACAGTATAATTAAAAATTATTGATGCGTTAATATGAAAAATGTATCACAAACTTGAGTTTTGTGAAAATGTACAAATATTTAAAGATCCATACTAATACATCGATGTAAAGTTATCTCATACTAAAGGCTCGGAAGCCCAAGTACAAAATGACAAGTACAAGCATCATTCATTGTTAACTGTACTCTTAAAAGCGTACTCACGAACTTGCTTTACTGTAATTTCCAGATCGTAATACGAACGTGATACATACTATATTGGCCTCCGACACCATTCCACATTCAACAATTAAGGTAAGATATACAAAACAAGGCAGCAGCTAAGTGTTTAACAAAACATAAAAATCTACAAACAGCAGCAGCTAGTGTTTAGAAGACATGAAAAATTTCTTCCTCGTTTAATTCGCCGTGTTATGATTGACGTTTCGAGAACATCAGTCAGTCGTGATGGAGATTTACATACCTGCGTATCAACTTCTCCACCTCGCGGAGCGGCTCTGGGACGGAATGATGGCACCAGTTCCCCCAGACAGTATGCCACTTTGTTACGGAAATGTGAGATGTTAAGTCCATCCAAATCATGATATGCTGATGAATGGCACCGTTAACTCTGTATCGTGATGCACATTAGAAGATATCAGCACTTAAACTCTGCATCATTCAGAAATTTCCTATTTACACTTCTAAACTGTTAGTCATACTGTACTTGCCATGCCAAACATAAAATTTGCTGTCACAGATTACGCAAGTACATAGCACAAGTATATATAGCATATATTACATTAACTGCTGTAAAGTACATGTAGCAGGAAAATTCCAGCGTCTTCAAAATCTCCCAAAACATAAGGCCTAGAGCAGAGAGTAGATAATGTCTGAAGGTGTTTGAAATGGATTGATTCATTCTGCTTGACCCAAGCGTAGGTAATGCATAATGTTGCTCCTATTTCCAACAGAAACGTACAGAAGTTCCAAATACAGAGCCTGGGAGATATTCAGCACCCTGATCCAACCTGAATACGCATACCGACTAACAAAGAAGTGCAGAAAAATTCCAAGACCCGAGAAGCTACGAGGAAGAGACGAAAAGGTTTGTATTTTGGAATTCGGAAATGAAAGTCAAAACTAATTTGACCCCTTCAGAAACATAGCTGGAAATGTATAATTTTTGAAAAACATTATATTATAAAGTTCGAACTAATTACTTGTTCATGTTCTGTGATTTCAGTGAAAATTTAAGGCACTTACTAGCGTATCAATTAGACTAATTTCGCTGTCCAGCATTGAGTGCATAAATTCCCCCCACATATACCATACATATTCTTTCAGGCATAATATAGTATATTTCCTTTACACGTATTTCTCCCTCGTGCGTAATGCTAGCAATGGTAAAAACACATACATAAATCCCCCAGCTAAATAACCATTTTTACAGTATAATGGTCCATGAAAATTGCGTATACAGAAAATTTAGCCAGGATAAATTTGCATTCATTAGCGGGGCTTGAGATCGCTAAAATTAGATATCGCTATATTGATCCATTCCAAATCATCGGTAAGCTTTTCAACGTAATAGATTTAATAAATTGCTAAAATTATGTACCGCTAAAATAAAGACACCACACTTTTTATGGGAAAAACGCTCAATTTGCGTCTTTGCTAAAAATTCTACTTGTACTGTAATTGGGGAAAGGAATTTTTATGGGTATCCTGCATAACGTTACCTACAAGTATTAATTTGTGTAATAGCGATGCCCAGATTCCGATGTCTTGCTGCCAATGTTTGTTTCTGATCGTTTGATTGTTCTGTAGCATCGTAAAACACGAACACCCTATCAATTCAAGCCAAAGAGAAATACCCCAAACTGAAGGACCGTACACCGCCCCAACTTGTGTCCAAGAGGATCTCCGGCACACTGGAAGCACACACAAATGGTAAGGATCCGCGCAACGACAGAACACACACCAACCTGCCTTGGATTTATCAAAAACAAAAAACAAAAAAAGGAAAAAGAAAAGTGAAGAAAAAAAAAGCTTCAGTGAAAACTTTGACTCAGTTTGATATTTTGCTAAATTTTTACCTGCCAATAAATACCTCAGACTGAAATTTCAAGATTTTTTTTGTGGAGAAATTCGTTTTCTTAAAGGTAAAGGCAGAAGAACTACGGTATAGTACATCCAGTTAAATACTTTTTCATTTTGAGATCTGCTGTCAAATACTGCTCAAATTAAGAAAACACAAACTCAGTTTGACATTTTTTCGAGACATTTATGTCTGGGATCAGTGTGGTCTTGTATTGATAATAAGAGTAAAAGGGCAGATAACTCTTGCTTCATCTGATTTATGAGGTGGAACAATGCTTTTCATTTTCATACCTTTGGTGTACTGGATGGTCATGAGAAACTTAAACTCAGCCCAACCAGCACAGTTATAGATTTGAACAAATTTTAAATTCATTGTTGACAATAGTTTCTTGTTTACCAGCAATTCTCAATGAACAAAATCATGCTAAAATAGTCTAAAAATACATTTTATGTGTGTTTATTTCTGCTATTTCCATCATGGAAAATCCGGTAATTTCATCCAGTGGACTTGAAGTAAGGGAAGCTAATTCATTTAAACCACATGCAACTCGCAAATTTCACACGAGACAAAACCAAACTAAATCAGGATAGTCTCCGAGAATTAATGTGTTTTACAGTGCCTTAGAGAGTTTTATTTCTTTCTTATGATTGACGCATTTCAGAAAGAATAACTAGCACCATACATAATGTTCTTTGGAACACTCCTTAATTCAAAACAATTATGAAGTTGCTACATGTATTGCGTGTATTTATGTTATATATTGTGTATAAAACAAGATTTACTTGCGATAAATGGAAACATGTTCAGTTAAATTTCTGGAATTCAGTATGAGATAGACTTTTGAATGTGATTGATGACTGTTGGACCTTGGTTTGTTTTCAAACTTTGAAAGTCCGTGATTATACTGCGTTCCAATTGAAGATTTTGTGTACAGTCTATAACAGTCAAATGTTAAGCACAAAGTTCCAGACTTGCCACATGCCTGCTTCTTATAGTTTTGTGTTTTGAATAACTTTATTTACAATGTATCAGTTTAGTGAGATTACTTCTGATTTTTTTTTTCTCAGGTTTTCGTTTTACGTCATTCGAGGCGATAAAGTGGACATTTGTTATAACACATCAAGAACGCTCTTTCAGCGTGTGATGGAGAAATGGTTATCCTGCTGCATCTTCATTCAAAGTCATGTATCTGTCTACCATGGATACACTCGACACACTGTACTGTACATTATATTGAGTTTCGGCAGATACTGCTGATTTGTATGTGCGGCTGACATTGTCAGAGAGATTAATTTTGATGGGAAGCCTATAAAAAAAAAAATCCGTTGTTATCTCTTTGAATAATAGTTACTATTTTTTAAGTGAACAGATGCCATTCTGTCTGGAAGAAGAAACAGTGGATGTCAGTTTACACGAGTGGAGAGAGTGACGACCGATCTCGGGAAACACCAGCAAGCACGAGCAGAGACGATCTTCCATGCGGGAGGTACTCAGGAGGCTTTGTTCATCAATTCAAGTGATGGTATAGAAGATACAAAATAAGACGATCTAAGGCATACTAACAAGGTTAGAGATACCAAACAAGGTAGTTAAGCATACAAAACAAGATGGTTGAGCAAACAAAACGATATGGTTATGCATACAAAAAAGTGTTTAGAGCAAACAAAACGAGATGGTTAGGCATACAAAACGAGATGGTTAGTGCAACAAAACGAGATGGATTAGTACATACAAAACAAGAATGGTTTAGAGCATCACGAGATGGTTAGTCAATACAAACAAGATTGGTTAGAGCATCGCAAAACGAGATGTTAGATCATACAAAACAGAGGTTAGATGCATGCAAAACAGATGGTTAAGCTATACAAAACAAGATGGCTAGAGCATACTAAAACAAGAATGTTTAGACAATACAAACGAGATGGTTTAGAGCATACAAACAAGATGGTTAGAGCATACAAAACAGATCGGTATGAGCATACAAACGAGATGGTTGTGCAATAAAAAAAGATGTTAGAGCATACAAGAAGATACAAAAGGTTAAACAAAGGTTAGAGCATACAAACAGCGAGTTAAGCATACAACAGTAAGTAAAGATGGTTAGGCATACAAAAACAAGATGGTTAAGCGACTACAAAACAAGATGTTAGGGCATACAAAATCAGTAGGTCAATATGGTAACAAGGTAGTAGAGCCAAACAGGGTTAACTACAAAACAAGGTGGTGTAGGGCTATTCCAGAAATGCATGTACGGGGGGTCGACGGCACTTCATTAAAATTGTATGCTATGGTGGTTGTTGTAAATTCATTATTCATACTTTGGTTCGCGGTTGAATTTAATTTTGTACCTGGTGGGTATCAGAAATGTTTATAAATATACTCAAGCGATAATAGAGCAGAATTATCGAGCCGAAATCGTTCATGCATCGTCGAAAAATCTTGCTTGAGGTCTGGCCTTACAGTTATCATAGAGTTATCTCACCTCTACATCTAATGTACTTTTCATTTTCGACTTGTATCACCATAAAAAAAAAAAGTAGCTCATAAACATCTTCTCTGTAAGGGTTGAATAATCTCTAGGATTGCAAATCGTAAATTAGTTTTTGAGCATTATTTCATAGATGTCCAGTAGTAAGGCCTAGATCTAAATATAGGCGCGATGTGAGTGGTCGAAGTGTTGTCATCCCGAGTATTCCTCTACACAAAAATATTGGGGATTACAGATCTCGAATTAATTATTATTGAATATACCGCACTGCCTATCATTAATTATCAGCATTTATATGTCTTACTTATGTTATTCTGCATCATATCCATTTGCTATGATCCCTCAGAATTGATTGGATCACTTTGGTATTAAAACAAGCGCTTGCCATGCCTTTCTGACGTTGATACTAACGTGGAACGGGAGCGGATTCGTACATTCATATTATTATCAATCACTGAATGCATATCCACTTTTGGGATTGTTCTGAGCGGATACATAAATTACCTAGACATAATCTTATTCATTACTTAGTATTCTTTTACCATTATCCTGCTCATAAATTCCATCCTGATTATATTTGATTTTTTATTTTAAAAAAAAAACCCACATACATTTTCTGTGATTGTATTTTTCAGTTCTAACATACAGATTACTCAAAGTGTAGGAAAAGGTAAATGAACAAAAGAGCACTATACATATGATATATAAATAACACCAATAAAATGCGCATACCGTGAAACGATATACTTTGTTGATGATTGGACTTAAAAAATTTTGAAATGACCTACAAAGTGGGAACTTGCGGCTAAATGCACTGGCAGAAACTTAAGGTTTTGAAAACACTACAGCCGGAACAGGTGAAATGGCATTAAAGTCCTGAGTGTAAGTTATACTTAAACTGATTAATAGTTAATAGTAGTTATACCATGGGCAAAAGTTTCAAAGGAAGGGAAGCATATCATGACAATACAGAATCTACTTTACTTTTCAGAAACATTTTAGAAGTGCATTAAATAACAACTTCAATACATGGAACATACATTTCGTCAACGTAAATAAAAAAAAAAAAGGTTAAAAAAAAAAATATTCCCTACCCTACCTACTTATTTTTCTGGTATGAAACGGAAAAACACACATTATTATGATGTTTGGCCTAACTGTCTATATTGTTCAGGATAAGGTATTTACCTTTACATGCCATATTTAACAGCTTTCAGAATATCCTCGAACGTACCAAAAAATTCACACGCCATACTGAAGGGTCACTGTGACTTAACTTTAAAACAAACGTAACCTGTATAAAATGAGTTCTCGGGTAATAATACAGTACATTTCTTATTTCATGTCAATCGTTTTAATGTAAAATAATGACTTCCAGTGGCAATTCTCGATTGGCTATAAATGCCAAAAATCATGCCAAACTATGCAAATAATATGTTTCAAAACTTTACAAGGACTGTTATATTCACAGGCAACTTCCAGCAACTGAATAAGCTCATTTCGTTTACTTTAATATCCAACTAGCTGCAAGGATGGCACTTGTTACCATGACCTTTTATGTTACTGTGAGGCTTCCAAAGTTTAAACGGAATATAGTGGATAACGACGCATTTCCCACAACATGAACATTACTCAACTGACCTTTCTTACTTAAAATTTTCACTTCCCATTCATCAGATTCTGCTTCAAAAATGCTGTCCAGTTATCTATGAAAGGGTCTATTTAGCAACCCTAGCTATATTTCATCTTTACACATTTTCTCAGGAGAGAGAGAAGATTAATATTTAGAGCAATGAGTCATAATCAAATAAATAATATATCTAGAGGTATGAAAACAATCTTTAAAAACATTTTTGTAAAACACATGTATATGTAACCATTATTTCTCGTTTCTGCCTCTTCATTTTGATTCTATAAGACCAAGAAGAAATACGTTTTCTTGACTCCAGCTTTTACCCATTGAAGCATCAAAATACATCAAAAGCTCCACATGCCACATTGCTTCCGAGCTGAAAAAAATGGTAAAAAGAGACCATTTCGTTTCACTACGAAATCTTTTGTAATTGTTGAGCATGGCACCAATTCAACAATTGTATTTCTTCATTGTGGGTATTTCTCTTAATAAGAATTTTAATGGGTGGTGGGTGAAAAAAATGCCTCTCGACCCCCATACATTATTTCTGATAGCCTTAGAGCATACAAAACAAGTTAGAGCGTACAAAACAAGATTGTAAGCGTAACAAAACAAGATGGTTAGAGCATACAAAATCAAGGTGGTGAGCATACAAAACAAGGTAGTTAGAGCGTACAAAACATGGTTAGAGCGTACAAACAAGATGGTTAGAGCATACAAACGAGATGTTAGGCTCAACGGTCTATAGAGCATACAAACAGTAGTTAGAGAGCATACAAAACAAGGTGTAGAGCATACAAAACATGGTATAAGGTACAAAACAAGTGGTTAGAGACACAAGGTTAGCAACACAAAGTAGCTGAGCAAACAAACAGATGGTTATGCTACAACAAGATGTTTAGAGCATTACAAGAGAGAGACAAAGGTAGTTAGGCATACAAAACAATGGTTAGTAGCAATACAAAACAAGGTATGAGGGGTGTTGAGATACAAAACAAAGTAGAGAGCTACAAACAAGGTAGTTAGAGAAACTGACAAAACAAGTGTTGAGCATACAAAACAATGTAGTCTAGAGCATACAAAACAAGGTAGTTGAGAGCAATACAAAACAATAGTAGGCATACAAAACAAGGAGTTAGCATACAAAACAAGGTAGTTAGAGCATTACAAAAACAATGGTAGTTAGGTCCTCGATAGTCGCACCAGGGTAAGGTCACTCATAGATAGTTGCACCAGGGTAAGGCTACTCAACAGTCGCACTAGGGTAAGGCTACTCAGGTCCCGTGTGTGATGTTTCTGTCCCTTCTATAGACATTTTAGTCATTAGTCCCAACCAACGAAGTCAAAGGGGAATTTTAAATCTGTTAAATCAGTTTTCTGCATGTTGTTTTTCTATTTGTTGATAAATTGACATGGAACTACAGGTCGAAAATTATCTGTCAATTTCAGACTGAGATGACCGCTGAAGAAAAAAGACATGATCATCAAAAAGAGCTGGCCAACAAAATCAACGAAGACGCCCGTGAAAGACTGAAAGGACTCAAGGGAGACAATGAAGAGAAAAAGTAAAATCCCGATAAAGTACTACATTGATATAATGCTTATTGCAACACCGGAGGTGAACGGTTAAATCATTGAAGAATGTCATCACCTTACCTGTATAAGTTTCTGGTCATTTCACAAATCAATACTATAGGATGGAGATTGACATGCAATACACTTATTTTGGCAATTCAGAAATCTTCTCAAGAACAATAAAGCTACTATTTGTCAAGGCTTGCCTTTGCACGACAGACGTTTCGATATTGCGAATGTAACAGAGTAAAGCATTTTAGTAGAATATATTGAAATAACGCACCTATATTTTTTAGAGTAAGAAAGTCGGCAGTTTCCTACTCATCAACATCCAAGATGCCACAGGAGACAGAAGTTAGAAATGTTACAGTTGTAATGTTCGGTAAAGTGTCTAGGGAAATTACAGTTGTATAGGGAAATTTACAGTGTATAGGGAATTTACAGTTGTATGTTGGTAATGTATAGGGAAATTTACAGTTGTATGTTGGTAAGTGTATAGGAAATTTAACAGGTGTATAGGGAAATTTACAGTTGTAATAGGGAATTTACAGGTGTATAGGGAAATTTACAGGTGTCATAGGGAAATTTACAGTTGTATGTTGGTAAGTGTATAGGGAAATTTACAGTTGTAGTGGTAAGTGTGTATAGGGAAATTTACAGTTGAATGTTGGTAAGTGTATAGAGAAATTTACAGTGTGTATGTTGGTAAGCTGTATAGAGAAATTACAGTTGTATGTTGGTAGTGTATAGAGAAATTTACAGTTGTATGTTGGTAAGTGTCGTTATAGGAAAATTTACAGTTGTATGTTGATAAA
>CAJDSM010002572.1:10480-29296 GCA_903981925.1 Ostrea lurida
GGAGAAGAGATTAGTACATGTATCGACCAGACTTGGGGTACATGTGTATATGTTTGATGGAATGATGGTGCATATAAGACATTGGACAGATTCTTGTGATTATCGATAAATATATGAGAAAGATGGACGCAATTTGCATACAGCTACTCAGTTAAAACAACATTTGTACTTAGAAACACCTGAACCTGTTACATCTGTAAATTCAGAAAATACACATAACACACAACCACACACACGCACCCTGCAACACAGAAAAAAAATATCTGATACAAGTAACTTTAATGACAGAACAAATAATGCTATTTCGATGTTAAAATATTAGCATTCATAAAAACATGCTATCAAACTTTTAAAAATTTCTCATTTGTATCAAAGCTCGTGCACTAACCCCAGTCAGACATTTTGTTTTTTGATTGTTTTGGAACCTATATTGCTATTTGACATTTGTGGTTCGCCTAAGCGATTGATGTATTACGATTAATATATTGTGTATTAGCATTTGCTGCTGCGTGTAAATAGTTATTCTTCAGATATTGGGTGAAAATTTAAGTATCCATTGGTTGTTCGTGTATAGATACTCTTTGATTACTGTGCCTAGAGTATAGGGGTATGTTCAGGAATAGAAAAATTAAACATGCATACTTAGAAAATTTCTGACTAACTATGTTGTACGACATGTGAGCTCATCTCCTTCAAAAGAGCATGCAAATATACTTAATTCCTATGAATAAATGGTTTCCTTTACTATCCCTCCCCCCCCCGCCAGAAATTTGTAATGATGGGATAATTTTGGCATGAAAAGACAGCAAAAACAAAAACAAAATACCAAACAACAAGTAATGAATAATAGATAATCAACAATATGGATTATTTAAATATAGAAAATGAGACATGTTATGTAGCAAACTGAACATGTACATGGTTTCTGTTTAGATTTTAAGCATGATATATTGTGCCATGATTGTGAGGTTGTGACAAGTAATGCTCTAGTAAGTGGGAAATATCTAAGTGTATTATTTGAGACCCCCCTCCCCCGCCTTTTTTTTTCTTTGGACCTGATAATTTATGCTATTACAGAAACTTTGATCAGTTTTATGTATATTATGTCTAGTAAAAGAAAAGTTTCCTTATTTTGCATGTAGCCTATCATGTGCTTTATATTGAGTTTGTGCTTTTGTGGATGAATATTGCCATATTTATATAGAGATTTTCATTGCCACTTGGTGGATTACATCAGAGTGATATTCCTCTCCCATGCTCAATATATTCGTATTGTCGTCACTGTGACTGTGTGCCAATCTTCTGTTTGTTCTGCCAGTATAGTATATTGATTGTTTCTCTGGAATTTCAAATCCTTATTAAAGTGAGATAATCATGTGTTTCAAACCTGCAATGAATTTCTTGAAATTTTGATAACGATCCCCAAGATTTCTTAGATCAAAATAGAATTTACATGATAAGTGAGCTTGCAAGTTAAAAGTTTGTAATGTTTGCTCTATTTTTAAGGGAAGTCAATGATTATTAAAAGGCTTGTCTTCGCAGGTCAGATGTATGTAAGAAAATGTATAAAACTATGTGATTGATGAATTTAGTTCATTTCTGTGTAGATGTAAAAATAAGTACAGGTGTGTACACGAAAGGGAAAGTTTTGAAGTGATTTAGGGATTATTGCAATGTATTTGTATGATTGTAACTTGTATAATTTTGTTATTGATTAAATTACCGTGATTATTGTGTAGATATGACTGACTGAATATGTCCTGGGAAATAATGGTACAATGTATTTGATCTAGATTGAATTAAATCTTGAGTGATCATTGCTGAATACAGGGATGTCAGAATATGTGAATGTGTATAAAATCAAGTGCTAGTGAAACAACACAGTAAAGTTTTTACATGGTATGTATTTGTTAAGAAAGTCGGTATATTGCTATAAATACGATGATAATTTTATGAACCATTCGTTACTGGACAGCATAAAAGATGTGGTCCTGGCACAATAATTTATATGTGCTAGAGTGAGGATTGATAAGTTGGTCTTGATTTTGTCTCCCAGTTAGTCTTAAAAGACACAATACAATGTCTAATGTAGATCCAAATGTTTAGACAAATATCTAAGGGTAAGTTCATTATTGTTGGGAGAACAAAATCAAGAAGCCCAAAAAGCAAGGAAATTTTTTTTGTAGTTGTGGACAAATGCTGAAAAGTTGAGCGTTCTAGTATTGGTGAATGCATTAATCTTTAAGCGGCGATTTTTAAATATTGTTCACTTCCTTTGAACAAGCGTGGGGCGATCAAGATTTACATAGTTTGCTTATGATTTATGGGTTTGAGATTGTAAACTTCCATTGTTTGACCCTATAATGTCTTGAACCACCCCCCCCCGCCCATTCGTGGAAAGATATGCCCGAGCAGTTGGCCATCCCCACGCCAGGAAAAAATCTGGTTAGATCTACGCGATGGTTTTCTTTAGAATATACATGTAGTTGGTAATATGCATCGGTAATTAGTCCAGATAAATGGTGGGTGTGAATGAAATACGGTTAACCAGTGTACGTAGAATATTTTACCCTTCTTTTTGTTGTTTCTCATTGTTGTTTGATCCACTGCTTCTTTGCTGGTTTGGGCCCTTTAACAACGTTTGAACACAATGGGATTACGTATAGCAATACAAGTACAGATATAAATTCCAGTAATGGGTCCCAGTTATATGTATTCGTCAAGTATGGTTTCCCTTACTCTTATCTGTCTGTCTCCGGGTAGACTTTTTTTTCTTGATTTCGGTTCCCAGTATTCCACATTCTTGGTTAAAAACAACATAGAGTAGAAAATAAATTTGATATAAAATAACTAAGAAGATACAGGTTGCAGGGTACTGGATGAAATGCACACACTATAATGATAGCAGAATTATATATTTGTAAAAAAGGCACACCAAGTAAGTGATAGATAAGACTTCGCATAATAACAAATGCTACAATTACATAATGATAAATGCGACATTCGCGATAATCACGTAAATGTTAAAAGCAAATTACTAAGTAACAAATAGGCACATCACCATAATGGATAAATGCACATCAACTAATATATAAGGGTCAGCATTCACATAATGAAAGCAACATCACATAATGATAACAGATATCATTAATGAAATAGCGACATCACAATAATGGAAGAAAGCCATAACATAAATGATAAAAAGCACATCACATAAATAAAATTCACATCAACATAGACTGACAGATGTAGCATTCACATAATGACAAAAGCACCATCGAACATAATGATAAAAGCGCAACAACTAAATAACAAAAGAATAATAAGAAGTGAAGGTTAAGGCGTTCCAATGAGAGAACGGAAGGACAGTAAAGACGGACAGGGTACTATATTGCCGCGGACCCATTCTATTATGGGCGGGGCATAAAAAACAAACTATTGTCGCATCAGTAGTTTTGGTACGGGAATATTTGTTTTATAGAATTAAAAGTGTATATTAAACAGGTATTGTTAGCGATAATGTTGCTAGTTTAATATTTGCAATTGCTTATTTAAAATTCTTATTTCTCTGACATGATCCTTTTTGTCGAGTGTATATTGGTTTTTTGAAAAGATGTTTATCCGATAAGGTTTAAAAAATATCAAACAATGAACATTTTTCAATATTATTAGTTTTTAGAAAAAGAAAGGCGACTGTATACATAAGTCTTTCGATCAATTGATAATGTTAACGAATAAATTTAGTACGTTTGACTCAGATTCGTCTTTTTAAAAAATACGTGCCCGCATATAAAAAGGGGCGTATTATGCATACCGTGTCGCCGTTCATGCCCTTCACATTGTCATTCGTCAACTCCTCTATTTCCCTGGGGGATTTATGATGGAATACATGGTATGCGGAAAACGTAAGGATCACAAATAATAATATGTGGAGAAATGTGTGGATATACAGAGGGGAGGCTGACGAATAGTTATAATATGATATGCAGGCGTATCGATGTACGTTTGGCAGTTTGTTCTTTTTTGCCGAAGAAAACAACTATTTTCAAAATTAGTTTGCCGAAAAAATCAGCAAAGAATGAATCATATTAGAATAGTTTAGAGCTTGTGTTAACTTTTCTCGATGGGTCTGTCATGAATAAAGTGCTTAAACTTAACATTGATTACAAATGTTGGTGTAAGGTGGGGCTCACGGAAAAGTTCGTGTCCTCGCCAGCACCGTTTGTCTTATAGTTTCATTAGAATTTTGCTAAATATGATACGTATTAGAATAATTTATTTGGATTTAAAGAAAGCGAATAGTGAAATTTCTGTTAATGGTTTGATTTCTGGATTTGAGTCAAATTTGGATAAAGAACAGGTTTGCCCACATCTACATAGAATGTTATAGTTCGAGAGCCTTTCGTTGTCTCTGACGAAAATAAAAAAGTGAATATCGGGGTCTGGAAGATGGTTCAAAGTATATGATCCCAGAAATATCCATAAAAATCGTTTAACTGCAGGGAACGGGAGGGGGGGGGGGGGGTTTCCAGCGGGGGAACGCAAAGCAGGTTCCACAAACTATTATGTGCGCTAAGGCATACAGTGAATAGATCCCTGGCTTAACGCACTCTTAGGTTGTGGTAAGGTGTAAGCACACAGCAGATTTTGCTAGGAATTGGGAGACAAGAAATATGGTTTTAATTCTTAATTGTTTTTATCCTCATAGGTAAAATTAATGTACTAATAGAAATTGAAATTTGTCTACATTGTTGTTTTTATATATTTCTAATTCAATAAAATGTTGTTGATTCCACAAAGAAGCGTGAAGTTATGAACTGAACTAGCTTATACTTGGTGATGTACAGGTAATAATTACATCTTTCTTTGTAATTTGCTTTAAAGGGCGTCTGGCCAACTTTTTTGTTAATTTTCAATAGTCAAACTTGGTAATCTTTTTCAGAACACGGTTATTGTCATCTGTTGGAAGTAGTCAGGTTTTCCAATCTGGAGTTAGTAATTAACTGCGAGCTGAAAAATTTTGGACATCAAGGTAAGTTATGGCGAAGTTCAAAAATTGTTGCAGCCAAATTATTGATGCTTTTATTGTGATACATATTTTGTCGACAGAAGTTAATTTGACTGTAGGGCCTGAGGAAGCTTAGAAGTTAATGAATAGTTTAGGTATGTTTGGCAAATGACACGTTAGGGAAGATATGTAAGGAATTTTTAGATAGGGAGATTTATGGTTCGTGCGATTGCAGAGGCTGCGTTATTGCGGCAAGCTTTCCGAAAGGCGCGCGAAAATGGAAAAGGTATTTATAAGGGGTGGACGGTAGCGTTGTCTGATCTGTTAGCGCAGATAATTTTTTCAGTAGAGGACTACCAATGAGTTCTGCAGCTCGACGTAGAAAACTAGAATACTAAATTGGCGATGAACTACGGGAAGTTGATCGCGTGGAAAGGACGGTAATTAATGGGAAAAGGTATGGACGCCGCGGATATACTGTTTTCTGTTTCAAAGCAATATTTTGTAGCCTGGGGGAATATTCTTCAATTCCAAGACGGAGCCAATATATCGAAAAGGTGGTGGATCCAAGAAGGGGGGGGGGTGTCTTGAACCTACCCACCCCCGTCTTTCATAAGAATTTGGCTTGAAAAGGGGTTAAAAGTAATGCATTTTGAGCGCCCCCCGCCCGAATAACAAAATTAATTGGTGAGGTAGCCCAATCTAATTAGATTCGCTGCATACCATGCTAGATTAACAATCGAGAATCCTTTCATTTCCGCATCGACGTACATCGGGATGCCTGTTTGTGAGCGAATACGTGAGTGGAATCAAATGAAGGATTAAAATAGGCGATCTGGAAGTAAAACAAGTGTGTTAACGTAATCATAGGTCCCTATAAAGACTATAAACATGAAGTCAGTTGTAAGGCGAACATGGAACCTCTGAAAAAGCGAAGGCTGGATAGTGCCTACGGTGGAGTAGCATTCTCTGCTGAGTCGGGTCACACGCGCGGAGCTCCATAGTGGGAATAAAAAGTAACGCGATTACGCGTCGTCCGAGTCTAGTAGGGAATATGACAGTTAGTACAAAGGGTATGAAACAATCGTCAATGCATATGACTAGTATAATGTTGTAAAGTCGCAAACGAAGGTCATTATATAGCCGTAAATTTTGCGACAAGATGAACTTTTAAACGAGATCCTCGATCTGACTTCCAGTATCGTCTTCAAAATTGGTTCCTGTTTAGCACGCTATGATTTGTGATCAGATGTGGCTGAGTTAAGATGTGACAAATCTGATTATCAGATGTGTAAATGAGGGGCTAATTTTTAATTGAGATTGTAGACCCCCCCCCGTTTTTTCTTAAAAAAATTCTGAGACTCGGCCCTATATATAAATATTTATTGTAAGGACTGCAAACACAAGGAAAAGGTTTTTTTCTGGTATAAGCTTATGGCAAATTTTGCGCTTAAACTTCAATAATGAAGATAAAGATACTGTAGATTGAAATTGTATATAGTGCGTCAAATAGTGGTTTTTTTTACGATTTGGAGTAAGTTTTTTAACATAGGTAAGATGTGGCTGGCTTTATAATGCTTTTATAGAGCTATAATAGAAATGTAACTGGTTTTGTCCTGAGGAAAGATGGGAGAAGGGAGAGAGGAGGATAAAAGGAGATGTTGAACTAAAATAAGATAGAATAAAATAAAATAGGCGAGCAAGCAGGGGGGGGGGGGGGGGGCAAAAAAGGACAGGGATGGAAAAGAAATTTGCAACAGGAATAACTATTCTTGAAATGATGTCATTCGGATGTGGGTAAACTTTGTGGTCAGTTCACTAACGAACTTAGAACAAAGTGGTTTAGGTGTCGTTTGTTGAGTGTAAATACGCATGAGTAATTTCGCTTTGAAGCGTAGGAAGGATATTGAATGGTCATTGTGTTTGAAAAAATTATCATAACATGTAGAATCAGTAGTATTATGGAACGTGCACATTGGTACAGTTTGAGTTCTATATTACTCTTTTTCCACCATACTAATTACATAGGCATTTGCTTTCGAGAGTAATATTTTTTGTATGTTTACAAACAAGGTCCTGGATAAGGGCATATTAGAATCTGTTTGTTTTAGAAAGGCTAGAGGATGTTTGTGACTGTACGCAAAGATACAGGAGATAAAAGAAATATAATAAAATTTAAAATACCTTGTCTGCTTCTTGTTGTTCCATGTGAACGATTGTTGTTGTCCAGTATCTTTTTGCTAAAGCCTCGTGTGATAAAACACTAAAGAACGAAACAACTTCCACGAGGAGGTAGTAAGGAAAACAGAATCAACGAGTTGCGGTTTCCAGCTATGACGGTTGTCTATTGGTTGTGAATTATGACGTATGCTATAGTCAGAGCTTTTAGAGCTCCAAATTAACTCAAATAATATTGGAAGATGTATGAGTATCATTGACACCTGTAATGATGCTAATATGAATAAAGTTCCATTGATTTTTTTTCTTTTTCACACACCTATGTTTGTTTCAGATAGTATTGTTTATTAAACAAATCTAAGGTTATTTTTACTAAGTTTGGATGGGCGTGTACTAAATTAGTGTGAAAAGGATTCATTGAATGGTCAAGTTGAGCGTATAATTCAAGATAAGAGTCGATTAAGTATGTGAAGAGAGTGATGATTAATTTAGTAATGATTGATATTGAGCGCAGATTTATAGTGGAAATTAAGTACATTTTTCAAAGAAGTAATTGATTATCTTCATTAATTTGGCACTGATTCAGCTAAAAGGTGCGTTATCATTAGCCGGCCTTTCTGGAGAAGTTACCCAAATATCGTTAGACTACCCAATCGGTTGTCTAAATTTGATGAATTTCTAATATATTAGGGAGAGGGCAATAGTAGGACAATGCTGTGCTGCAGTAATCCCAAGTTCACATATTATTTGTGATAAAAATATTGTTTAAATAGAAAATAGTTATAAATCGATAGTCAACAATAAAAAATACAAAGACCTAGTAATTACCATCTTGGACATTACATTCCAGGAGGGTTGCAGTTCGCACTCCACCTCTTCAGCATTATCAACTGGATTTAAATATTTATATGTTTGATTGCTACCAGAATGTCCATTATGTAGGGATTCAATCTCGCATTAGCATATATATATACTATCAGAAGTTGCATGTATTACACCATTAAAAGGCAAAGATAACAGAACGTGATCAATTCGTAAGTCCCAAACATAATACAAAAAAAGAGTTGGACAAACACGACCCTGGACACACACAAAGGTGGGATCAGTGCCTAGGAGGAGTAAAGCATCCCTGTGACCGCGTCAACACCGGCCGTGAGCCATGGTCCGTAGTCAAATCTATATGATGCCCCAAAACTGCATCTATCAACTTACACTAGTTAGCTATAAGTATTAGATTTCATCAAGTTGGTTATATTCACAATATCATTTCATTATTCCTTACTTGATAATTAAAAGTCAGGCCAACCTAATTAACGTTCACATGGATCAATTTTTATTATGGAACGTTAGGTGTTGAGGACAAAAGAAGGTGAATGGTGTTAAACTGTCAGTGATGATAATATATCTTTTTTCACCAAGGTGAGCATTTTGTGGAAGGGCTTCTGCCTTCACTTGTCTAAAGTGTTTCTGATGTGATAAAACCTTGTAAGTCAGAGTTGATAAGGCAGCGAGGGTGGTAGCTTCCAATTTTTGATGCCTTCAATTTCATATTTAGTGCACAATATCATGGAGACTGAGCTCTGCGAGACTGCTTCCCACCCTTCTCCCTTTCTCAAATGTATAACTTGATCTCTTGTTGTCAAATAATAAAAAAAAAGAAGAAGAACAAGAGAATACTGCATGAAGGCATTTCAAACATACTTTAGTTTCAGGAGATTTAACACCACAGGGATAACACATGGGAACATTCGCCTCTGGGTCGGTAGTAAATCTCAATACTACTCTGATTAGACTAGTATAGATTGATTTTAAAACCCTATCTATTGTATATGGGCCATAAGTAACATTTATATCAGTAATTTATGAGTTAGTAAAACGTATGCATAAAGACCTGCTATCGCCCCTTGGTATGTAAACTTAGGACAGGTCAATTAAATTATCTTCTCATCATTATGAGACAAGGTCAATTAATTATCTTTATCATTATCTAAAACTGACACTCGGACCAAAGGTGGACTCGCAAAAGATTTATGGTTCCGGAGGCTGGGGTTCGCACCTTTCCCAGGTATTTACACCCCTCTGGAAAATACAGGTTTTCGAGATTTACAGGAAGCAAATCATTCTTGTCCACAAGATTAAAGCACAATATGTTATCAAAATTTCAGGAATGGTACGTTGCAATAAAGACTTAGTTTCTATTGGTTTTTTAAGTGTACTTTTAAGAAATCACAAAACTCTTTACGCCCGTTCAACAGGGGATGTTTACTCCTCCTAGGCACCTGATCCCACCTCTCGTGTGTCCAGGAGTCCGTGTTTGCCGAACTCTTATATTATAGATCTACAATCTTATTCATTTTTTATTACAATTTTTAGGAATAACCCTGGACCCCTACTAGTTTTCATGATGACTGAAAGGGAAAGTCTTAACATCCTTGTTAATTGATATTTGATTTCAAATATACGTGTTCTTGCAACAATGTTGTTTAGCAACAAGACCTCTGTTTTTACTGGTTTTCATGGTCGAAATATAAAAGGTCACGGGGTCAGAGAAATGAAATGCAGGTCTCTAGAAAAACAATATAATAATTCCTTTCACTTCCTATTAGTTAGGCCTAGATATATCAGCATGGGTGTGGCAGAATTTGCGTTCTTTTCACTTTCTCTTTACCGTTTTAACCGTATGTCCGATAAAATATATACAAGACTATGGGATCACGGCGTGTGTGACCGGTCAACAGGGGATGTATACTCCTCCTAGGCACCTGATCCCACCTCTCGTGTGTCCAGGAGTCCGTGTTTGCCCAACTCTTGTTTTTGTATTCTATTTGGGACTTACGAGATTGTTCACTGTTATCTTTGCCTTTACATTCAAGAACTAGTTGGTAACACCAATAACAAAAAATTGTGGTATGTTTCATAATTTATAAATCATATACTTCATAATTTATAAAATCATATACACGTATACATATTATACATTGTTAATTAAATAAAATATACTTATTATTATCACAGATGCTCTTTTCACATTTTATGTAGAATTCTCAGGAACCAGGTCACTGAAAACGAAATGCAGTGTATGTAAATGCAGATTAGTACCACAATATTTTCGCTCGTTTATATCTTGAGTATAATTCAATAAATATTTCCTATGCCCTCATTACATATAACTGTTTTTCGTACACTACATATGATCTGAAAAACTAGTTTAATTTCTCAATTGGAATGGCTATATTATCCATTGTCTATTTCAGATATCATTCTATGCGACATGCACAGAATGCAAACCATACGTCATATCATCAAGTCCGACAACTATTAGTTGGTCCAACCTAGGATCAATTATTGCTTGTCTCCCTTCAATTGTCACTTTCGTGTTTTTGAGCACCAGTTTTCGAAGACTGCGATTTTCTGCGATTGCGTCCGTCAGTGTTTTGCACATGTCCGTGTTGAGTTCACAGTAACTGAGATCTAACACCTGAAGAGTCCGCGTTAATTTCAGACACTCGGCCAAAGTGATGACACCAACACGGTCTAACTTTGCACCTTTGAGTTTCAGAACTTTCATCGTGTTGCTAAGTTTTAGTCCTTGCAGCACAGCTACAAACTCCGATCCAAATAAACTTGTCTGGCTAATGTCTAAAACTTCCAGCGAAGCAGCATGTTCCACTTTCGCACTTACTTCAGAGGCGCACATCATATTTAGCACACAACCTGAGAAATCCAATTCCTGGATGGTGTCTGGAAGATGCTGCAATACAAAGTAGGAAATAGCTGCCACTTTGCCGTGTAAAAATGCAAATTTTTTGCATTTTGTCATATTCTGACAGGCATTCTGCAAAGTGGCCCACGTTGCAGCAGAAACTTGTTTTATTGGTTTTTTGCACGCATCTTGTAATGTAACAGATTCTATAGATTCCGTCGTTTTCATAAATGCATCTAGAAATCTAGCTAACACGTCCATTGAACTCCACACCAGCTTCAAGTGGGATAGAACCTTGCTTTTGGAAATATTTTCTGCGAAATCAGTGTAGAGTTGAATTTGACACATAAATACGGGGATGAGGTAAATTTCTAAATGCGTAATACGGTTTGTGTCGTGAAGCATGGTTTGCGGAAGAGAAAGAAGGCTTTTGTACGGCAGTAGTCCGTCGCGTTTGATTACGGTTCGAGGTGGGAACGATTGAGCCACAGCTTCAAGGGCATCCTCCCGGAATTTGGCTTCCGCCAGACTCAACAGACTCTGGGAAAAATCCTGAAACCTTCCGCTTGGCGGTCGCACCGGTCTCAACTCGTCTTCCGAGACGTTTGAATCCTCGCTCTCAACCCTTGTATTACGGATGTTCTGGATCGCCATTTCCGAGAAGAGCTGACGGATGACCAGCGTATCGTGGTCGTTTCTGTACAAGCCGCACGTGAACATCACTAATTGGTTGGTCCGCGATTGCTTCATCAGGCGATGATCCTTGATTATGCTTGTCATCTCCTCTAAAACATAATCCGACAAATGTCTCGCTGCCAGAAAATCGTGCATTAGGCTACAAGTAAAGGCCCATTTGGAAACCGGCGTGAGTTTAAAAAACGCACCTAATTTGAAGACAATCGCATTTTGAGTGTCGTTAAGTATATCCTCTTCCGTAAACACATATTCTTCGTCATTCAATGATCTAAATGCAAATGTACTCAGTTGATCAATTGCCTTCACCACCTCCTCTGGGAATTCCAAACCAATTATGTCAAGTTTTTGTCTTTTGCAGAACTGCGTGGCCATTGCGAAACCGTATGCTTCCATGAGGGAAGTCAACCCTGAAATGTCGGCGATTTTAGCGTTTTTCGAGGACTGATATATAGCGAATATGAGCAAACAGCAAATTGGTTTGGTGATGTATGGTCTGAACTGCCAGTTTTCATCCATTACTGTATCAAACAGTCTCTGGTGATTCTCTGGATTGAATTTGTAGTGATACAGATATGTTTTCATGCATCTGCTAACATTGTTTAAACTATAACCTAACAAAAACAGTCGAGAATCTGGACTGAATCCTGGTGATGAAACTATCTCTGGATTCATCATGATAATAATGTTAGCTTGACGTAGCCGGGTACCTGCAATTATTTCTTCTAAATCTCCATGGTTCATTTTGCTATCGTAACCATCCAAAATCATTACTACTTCGCTTGAGTTTGCTTCTAGCATGGAGAAAAACTCCGATGGATTCAGTTTGAAATCATCCGGCAAAAGATTCCGATGTACCTCTTCCTGAAAATTCCCGTTTACCCTCTTCAGATCGACATGGAGAAGGACTGCGTATTTGTTTTTGAAGTAGCTTCTCTGCGTTGCCCACATATAGGACACCATATGACTCAGAATGGTCTTGCCACATCCACTTGGTCCCTCCAGAAGAATCCGTTTACCTTTACCCATCGGAGTCACCGGTGGAAGAAAGTCACTCAAGTGCAGTCGTTTTCTGCAAAGTAAATTTGTGAACATTTCCAACTATTCTTTATTGTCTACCATTTCTCATTTCATTAAATCTCCAATACAACTGATTTATGAACTGTCATTCTATATACCTACCCATCAGAATCCATAATGTCAAGAGGTGTGTACATGTCACGAATGTTGCAAGTAACACCGTCGTTCCATGGGAATGGCGAACATTTGCTGTAGTTGTTTTTGTAGAAGTTGGTCAGAGCAGTTGTTGCAACACCCACTACATCTGAAAAGGGGAATCATAATGTGGATTAACCTCTAGAGAATAACATATAATTGATGGGTCTATGACAACACAGGCATAAAAAATAAAGAGAAAAATATATCACGATGACGATGGTAGAATGCTTATTTTGTTGTTGCTGTTACAGCTCTTACCAACTGTCTCGCGAATCCCGTGTTTGTACGTTTCCTTGCGTATCTGCACCACAGTTTCGTGAATTTTCTTGTACTTGAATTTGATGGAATCAGTCAAAGCCTTGAATGCGTAGGAGAGTTTGGAATGCAATATCTTGTCAAGGAGGAGCTGCATCCTTTCGTGTCTTTTGTTGAGGGCAAATATTTCCTGCCTATCACTAAATTTAATGACCTGGTTTTGTTGCAGACGATCGATGATGTCTTCTGCCTGGATGTTGTCTACGAAGAGTTTGTAAGTCTTCATTAGGACTGCCCTGTCCTCCGGGGGGATACCTGTGAATAAAGAAGATAAAAAAATAGTGTTCGTTTTATCATAAATATCTTTAGCTATTTGCATTAAAACTGGTGTCTTATCATCAGAAATCATACCTTCATGTTCTGCATTATTCTTGCGTTTTGTCTTCCCCTTCGAGTTTCGTGAGCCGGAAGACTTGGGTGTAAAGACCAAGCGCTTGTGATTGGAGCTCCAGTTCTCCTGCACTTTGTTTATATAGTGGGTCTGCATTTCGGCATCCAGAACCTCGTTTTCGATGCGATGTAATCTCACTCTGATAGGAGGCCCACCAAGTCGAAGTAATACCTCCCTGATTTGTTTCCAGATCGACGTGTATTCCTCGATTCTGATGGTTTCTGAAAAGGCAATATATACAAATGTATATCGATTAAAAATGAACATGGAATGAAATTTTAAGTATTACTATAAATTACATGTATATGGTAAATGTCCTTTTGAATAGCATAATTCCTCACTCATTTCAGCAACATGTTGGAACATAAGTTGCAATCGCACAATATCAGCACTAAGACTGCTATCTGCAGAGAGCGGAGCAGCCGACCATCCGTTCGGGTATGGCGGGCAAAGGTGACAGATCGTCTGCAGCAGAGTCACGAGTGTTCGACTGTCATACTGCTGCGAGGTTGTGTTTTTCTTCTTTGTCGGATAAAGAAGTTTCCATTGCTTATCGTCCAGGACGCCTTGCTCGTGAAGCCGTTGGAGAACAGTGCGGATATGAGACTGAGAGAGGTGATCCTTTAGATTAAGAGGTGGATGAATACTGTCGAAGACGGAACGTAAGGAATGAGTGCCAACATCACTCAACATCCAGCAGACTCGGGACAGATTTTCCTTGTCTTTGTCTGGGTTAAGCAATTTGGCTGCCCAACCCTGGTCCATGTTTGCCCTGCAAAGACACAATGATAAAACTTTTTTTAAAAACACGTTCGGTTTCCAAAAAGACAATACTGTCTGCGAATATTGTCCCGTAAAATGCATGACTTTGTACAGAGTTTTATACCACAATGCTATGTCAGCTCCTTCCATGTGAGTTGTCTAATCAGTCTAATGATTTAAAGTATGACATCTCAGATCAAAGGCGATACAAGTATGTTTTCTACATATTTACCTAAACATTGTCTTCTAGCCCGGGTTAAATGTCTGATAATGATCAAAACAACGTCAACACCATTCAAAGCAATCTCGAAAATGTGTTACTATGTTGAGAGAGAGAGAGAGAGAGAGAGAGAGAGAGAGAGAGAGAGAGAGAGAGAGAGAGAGAGAGAGAGTATAAATGTTTGAGCTATTTCAGATTTCTTAAAATCATGTTTATTTTTATAATTTTGGCTCACTGCAAATAATCTCTTTGATGTTTGAAACACAATATACTTACAGTTTTATAAGAGTTCTATAAAGCCGAATCACTACTCGGTTTTCATGAGATAAGAAAATTGGATAAAACACCGACTGAGTTCTGCTTCCCCAATCACTAAATGTTATGCCAAATTATTCAAAAATAGAAAAGACGCGTTCCGTTCTGTTTAATCCTTCTCCCGAGAATCGATCCACCTATTTCAGTAGCCAATCAAAATATAAAACGACAACAATGCGGTGTATATAGTTACCAAAGCTCTATTTAAAAATAGTATCTTTTAAAAACTATGCTTGCCATAAGAACGTGTATGCATTAATCTTACACTAAATCATCTTAGACGAAACCAGGAACAATCCCTTAGGGGACGACCCCAAATACACCTAGGAAGACTTGTACATCCCTAGGAGATCTTGATACATCCTAGGGACGACTTGTACCCTTCCTCAAGGACGACCAGATTACATCCAGGGGACGCCTTGATACATCTAGGGACGACCAGATACATTCCGTTAGGACGACTTGATACATCTAGAGCCAGCTACATCCTAGGGACGACCCGATACATCTAGGACACCAGATACATCCTAGGGAGCCTTAACATCCTAGGACGAAGCCAGATACATCCAGGGACGACTTGATACATCCTAGGGACGACCAGATACTCTAGGGACGACTTGCTACATCCTAGGGAGACCAGTATACATCTAGGACGACTTGATCCATCCTAGGGACACAGAATATTATCCTAGGCACGACCAGTATACATCCTAGGGACTACTGATACACCTAGGACGAACTTGAACGTCTAGGGCAACGACAGATACATCCTAGGAACGCGATACAATCCTAGGACTGACTTGATACATAGCTAGTGACGACTTGGATACATCCTAGGACACTTGATACATCGCTTAAGGACGCTTGATACATTTTAGGACGACTTGATACATCCCTAGGGACGACCGATCACGTCCTAGGGTACGACCAATACATGTCCTAGTGATCTAACGCAATACATCCTAGGACGACTTGAAAACATTCCTAAGCACCAGAATACACTCCTAGGGACACAATACATCCTGACGACCTTGATACCTCCTAGGGACACTGATACATCCCTAAGGGACGACTGATACTCCTAGGGTACGACTTGATAGACATCCTAAGTGAGACCAGCATACATCCTAGGGACACCGATACATCCTAGAGACCTATGCCTAGGACGGACAGATACATCCTAGGTACGACCAAGATACATCCTTAGGACGCCGTATACATCCAGGGACTGACTGATACATCTAGGACGACTTGAACATCAAGGGACGACAATACATCCTAGGAACTGACTTGATATACATCCTAGGGCGACGCAGATACATCCAAGACGACTTGATACATCCTAAGGGACGACCAGATATACACGTTAGGGACGACGCCGAGTACATTCCTAGTGTACGGACCAGTATACATCATAGGTGAGACCAGATACATCAGGGACACTTGATGACATCTAGGTGACGACTTGATACATCTTAGGGGACGACAGAAACTCCTAGGGACGACTTGATACATCCTAGGGACACCCAAATACCAATCTATGGGAGTACCGATAACATCCTAGGACGACTTGACTACAGCCTAGGGACGGACCTTGGAACATTCCCTAGGTCGACGACCGAGACATCATGTCTAGGGAAGACTTGATAAATGTATCCTAGGACGACCAGAATCAGTCCTAAAGTGACGGACTTGATACATCCTAAGGACGGACCCAGTGAAACATCCTAGGGACGACTGATACCTTCCTATGGGACACATATATACTAGGGCGCACCCGATACATGTCCTAGGACGACGTTGATACTCCCTAGGGAGTATTGAAGACTACATCCATGGACTACCAGTATACATCTATGGGACGTACCAGATACATCCAGGTGACGACCAGAATACTCCTATGCGTGACGACTTGATACATCCTATGGGACGGACTGATACATCCTAGGGCTGCATGATAACATACCTAGGGACGCACCAGATTAATACATCCTAGGGACGACCAATATCATTCCAGGCGACGCAACTTGATTTCATCCTAGACGACTTGATTACACTCAGTGACGCTGATACATCATCACTAAGGAACGACCAAGCATACACGAAATGCTAGACTGACTACCAATACATCCTAGGGACGACAATCATCTATGGACGCACCAGATACCGTCGCGAAGGACGACCAGATACATCCAGGGAGACGACCTGTACATCTAAGGACGACTTGATACAGTACATCCTAGGGACGGACTGATACATCCGAAGCACTGACGCAACATCCTAGGCGAGACCAGTATACATCCTAGGGTACGACTTATACATCCGGGACGGACCATCATACATCCTAAGCGACGACCAATACATCCTAGGAAGACTTGAATACATCTAGGACGAACTTGATACTCCTAGGCGAACCTATAACAGTCCTACGGGTGACGACTTGATACTCTCAGGGACCAAATCCTAAGGACGACCAAGATACAATCCTAGGGACGACTTGATACATGCATAGGGACGAACTGAATACATCCTAGGACGACCTACTACTCCTAGGACGAACTGATACACTCATCGGGAGAGAATACAATCTCAGGGACGACTGATACTAATTATGGAAGCGGGACTTGATACGATCTAGGGACGACCAGATACATCCACGGGACACCACGATACACCTAGGGCGACCAGAAACATCCAGGACGGACGTATACATCCTAGGGACGACTTGATAAGTCCTAGGGACCGATTGTACACTGGCTATGGACACAGAACATCCTTAGGACATCCAGATAACATCTACGGACGTGATTGATACATCCCTAGGGAGACTGATACATCCGAATGGTATGACTATAGACATCCTACAGCGCACGACCAGATACATACTCCCAGGTGACGAACCGATACAATCCTACGGGCGCAAACATGATACAAACATACAACACCCAGTACACTAAAGGACCGACCAGATTTACAACCCTCAAGGGACCCAGTACTAGATACATCCCTAAGGTGACGACTTGACATTTTCCTATTTGGACGACTTGATACTATTCTCCTAGGAACGACCTATAGCGTCCTCAGGCAAGAGACAGTGAAAAGCATCTATCCGAGAGAACGAACAGACCCGATACAGGCATTAATATCAAATAGAATACATATCCTAGGACACCAGCATCATCCTAATGGGACGCCACACAAATAAGTCATAGGAACGCCTAACGAGCTAGCGACACCCATTGATTGACATCTAGGGCGATTAAGCCTGATATCCTAAGAACACATTGTACATAATCGCTAGGGACGACTTGATACAGTCCCTCGACGACCAGTACTCCTAAAAGACGATTGAGATACATTTCTAGGGAAGACTTAACATCTTCTAAGGGACGTACTTATACACCTCTAAGGACGACAGATACACTCCTATGGTACTACCTAAATAACTAATTCATGCTAGGACGAAATTACCATCCTACCGACCGATATACGAGAGCTCGAAATACTCTCCTAACGTGATCGACTTTAACTTATCCATGGACGACCGTTGATTAATCCGTTACCCACACAACGAACAGCAGAAACACCGTTGGATCACACTGATACCACAACGATCACACACCTAATACAAATCCGTGAGGACAAGTTACGGGACAAGGCGAATTGACCAGATACTCCTAGGACGACCTGTAAAATACATCCTAGTGACGACCCGCCCCTTCCTCGGTACAAACGAAAAAGTTTGACAGATAAGGATACAGATGAAGGTTCCGAAGAATACGAATCCCTGGATCACCGGATGTGGGATCAGGAGCGTTCCTTGTTGTCGGATCACACCGCCGTGAGCCCAGTAAGATAAGTCGTATGGTAAATTATATTTACCCACTAAACAAATTAGATTTCAGCGAGTCAACCAATCAATTACTGTTTTTGGAAGGAAAAAAATATTGTGAAAAAATCCGGAACTACACGTATTTAACAATGTGTTGCATCACGGTTTCAACGCCATAATA
>CAJDSM010002573.1:6031-23908 GCA_903981925.1 Ostrea lurida
TCCCCCAGTGCCATGAGAGTGAGGCACATCACGCAGACGACTGATAGCCATTATAAAGTCTTGAGGTCTGCTTCAGTCACTAACTACCGAAATTAGAAACCGGTCTTACACCAAAGTTACTAAGCAAGGCTCTGAATGCTCACGAAAAAGGAGGAGGCCAGTATATAAGCGTGCCTCTGCCGCTGCTGCAGACAAATGGAAGCAAAACAGAAACACACTAAGCTCAGCAAACGTCGTCAAGTATGCTCCCCGTTACTCACAAGCTTATTCCAACCTATGGCAGAAAGCTGACAGCTATTAATAAAGTGGGAGATATCAAGGAGGCCGAGTCACCTGGATCACCTGCAAGCTACCACCAAGGTCAAACGTTCCCAGAAAAAGCTCGCGAACAGGCAGTTAACTGGGGGCAAGCCCTCGCTCAATGTTTTTATGACAGCCACTCTAGGTAAGACTTAAAAATGTGAACAGCCAAAGTTACACCAGTCATCACTTGCAGAATCTTGTGCATGATGTGCTTAATTTAGTTGGCTTGTTAGCGAAAGTAAAGTAGAAAATTTATGATTTTGATTTTGTTCAATTTTACCAGTGTCTGTCCCAGGTTGGTTTGAGTCCACCCAGCCCTGCGAAGGATGAGAAAGATAGACTTTATCGTAAGTCTCCTTCTTGATAAGTTAACCATTCCCAATACTTCTATAAAAATTTGGTATACCTGGACCTTAAAGATTACTTAGTCTTATTACAGGGTATTCGAGATACTGTGTTCTTGAAATATTAGAACTATTTAAATCATAATGTTATAGAATATGGTCATGCACTGGCAATGGACTTTCGACAGAAGTGTGGCATTTGAAATAACCCATATTGCATGATTCAGATATTTTTACTGTACTATTTTTATTGCTTTTACTCAAAAACTGAAAAAAAAAAAAAAAACGTGACCCCATTCCTTTAAGTGACTTGTGCTTTATATTTGATGTAAGCTAATTCAATGATTATCTCATAGAAAAATGCAAACACAGCTCCAGTGTCTTCTACCCCGACAATGGCTACCCCTCTACCTCAGCTCCTAGCGTCACCCCAGTGCACGCAGAAGTGATTGGTGAAAACTCAGCAAAATACATGTACATTCTACTGTATGTACACAATATAATGGGAAACTTCATTGTTATTGTTAATTGGGTCAGTTTATTTCATTACAGCTGCAGGGCCTCCCAGATTCCACCTACATCTCAACCATATTGGCACAAGGTTATATGTTACTGTAGGAAAGAGCTGTGCACTTCTGCTGTTTGTACTTCAATCATGTCCCATGGATATCTTAACCCAACTTTAAGCCTTCACCAAGAATCCATTGTTTGTTTAACAGAACTTTGCTCTCGTTAATTGGTCAGAACCACCAGTGATTCCAGCAAATTTCCAAACTGCCCCCATAACAGACTGTTGGGTGTGTACCCTACAGGGGGACCACCATGTAAGATGTATATAGATTGTTATGCTAATTCATACTTGTAGAGTCAGGGTTAGGAATACTCCAACATTTGAGTGCATCTTTGCAGTGTCATTCAGAACTGGCTAAAATTGAACTGTACTGGAAAAAGGTGCTTCCAACATTGCATTGCCTACAAATTCCTCTTCCATTATGAGCTGATATATTTCTGATCGTTTGCAGGCCAAACGCTGAATCCAGTATTCCACCTCCAGGTTTTTGTGGCCGACCCCCACCACCAGGTCCATTTGACAGGGACCAGGGCCAAGATTTGCCCGCACCTCGTCTCCTGTGATTCCTGTCTTCACAAGCAGCCGTCCCTGACATCCATGCCTTCTAAGTAAGGAGGAATTCTACAGGCGACAAAAAGAAAAGCAGGAGCAAGTCAAGAAGTAAGCAGTATTTCATCAAGGACGCAAATTATGAAAAATGCAGGTTGTAGAGGATTATGATGGTTTTACGTATGTCAGGGAAGAAAACGGTTTTTACCCATTAATGTGATTGAATGCATTGTAGAAAGTAGAATAGTAGAAAATTGAATATCCATTTATTATTTTTTTCAAAGAAAAAAGGCAGGATCCCTGGGATGTTTTTGCGCGGGCAGATCATAGACTACACAGAAAAACCAAATCTGCATCAAGATCCAGGTACTGTTTCTACAAAAGACCTTGCAAACAACAGAAATTCTTTTGTATTTGTGGAGCTAATTTTTAGATATGGGATCTAATGTGCTAGAAAATTCTTTTATATTTAATTTCTTCAGCTCCCAAATCCGGTCAAGACTCACCAAGAACGATCACTTTCTTACGCAGATCCAGAAACCAGATCAAGGGTCTCGTAGTCGGACCCCCAAGAAAAAAGCGTCTTTATACTCCAGAATCTAGGACAGATCTTCGTTCCAGATTCACTAATCGATCAAATCACCATTTGGCAAACGGTCCTTTACTGATCTAGATCTCGTTCCTAGATCCCTAATCTAGGACCCAGTTGCATACAGGTCTAGATCAAGATTCATTTTCTCCAAGATATCGTTTCACAGATTCACCAGACCTAGGTCATGTTCTAGAAGTCCTCGCCAAGACTTCCGTTCCAGATCAAGGCGACGCCACCCACCAAGATGGACGATCTCGTTCACGCAGCCCAGGCAGTTACGACAGGGTGGACCCGCACCACCTTTATGGTCGGGGAGGTCGAAAGGTCACCACTCCAACGTACAGAGGCCAGGTCAACGTCCACCCTCCCATATGACTACTACACGACCCCAGAATGGAAGGTCCACACCAAGTTATCGGTGATTACAGGGGACCTAAAGGCCGACCCATTGGAAGAGGACCCCCACCACCACCTTATCCTACCCTCATGATCCATACAACAGGTAAAGTGGTGTTATACTGAAGGGACTGTACTATTTAATTTTTTATTTAGAGGTCTGTTTCCTTTGGCTTGTAGTATTTTTTTGCTCATTTACCTAAATGCCCTTGTAAGGTTTATAGTGTTAATACCTTGTGTGCCATGAGAAATAATTTACCCAAGGCATTCTTTAACAACCAATGGCCAGACTTGATTTTAAGAACTTTGTGTACTTTTTATATAATTAATGGAAGTGTGCACTGCTAGCAAACTCAAGGAAGATAGGATAATTTTTTTTCACATTAGAGGGTTGGATTCTTGTCATTGTCCAGAGTATATGCCACTATTTTTCAACTACCAATGTTGCCGTGCAGTGGTATTAGTCTCATAGAATGAAGTTTTGGTTTCAATTTAATCTTCTCTGGAATGACTTGTTATCAGTTCAACGTATTCCCAGGGGTCTCACATTCTGAGGGATCCAAATTTCAGTAATAGACTTGTTTGAGTAGGCAGAGAAAAAAATCATCTTTTTGTCCACTGGCAATATGATCATTCTGAAGCTATATGTACAGCCTATATGGGGCAATTCAGGCTCTTTTGACAGCTGTTGCTTATTTAGTAAATCATCAGTCGTTGGACAGCATGTTAGTGAAGGTTGATTTATTTCTGTATAAGTATCGTACATTACGAAATTCAGATTGGTTATAGCTTTGTTGCATAGTTATCGGCTAAAATATGTAATAAGAGACCAGAAACACTCACTATGTTTCTAAATACATGCTTTCATTAAGATGAAAATGCTGCTCATATCCATTATCCAATTCTTGTAAACTTTGGTAAATTTCAATTTTGCTTATCTGTTGTAGGTTTGATCAGCATGCTATGATGCAGTTCTACATGAGTTCTTGCCAGATTACGGATCTACCTCCCTCCTCCACCGCCCAATCTCTGCCATGTATCTGATGCTCCACCATATCCACCTCGAAGATTCTCGGTCTTCCTTGAGACAGAAAGACCGATACAAAGATAGGCCCCCACCTCGCCCAGCAGGAAGACCAAACCCAGCAAAACGATAAAAGGCTTGTTAACAAGATCGTCAGACAAGAAATCAAGCAAACCAACGCAGCAAAAAATGAGAAGTAGGAACAAGAAAAAGAAGAGCGAAGATCTGCAAATAAAGAAAAGATGTGAAAGTATAGAAGGAGGCAAGAAAAAGGAAGAATGTGAAGAACACAGAAGGAAGAATGCAAAGGACCAGTCACTCCAAAGAACGGAAAAGTGGATCTTCCAAAGACCCATTGAAAAGGAGCCCAGTGGAGATTGACTGAACAGGATAACGAAGGAAAGAAAGATGAAAAGGGAAGAGGGGAGAAAAATACTAAGATCAAGAGGATGATGAACGTTAACGCAAGGATATTGAGCAGAGAAAGAAAATGGGTGAAGAAGCGTGAAAGAAAAAGGAAGTGCAGCAAAAGAAAGGCTAAAGAAGTTAAAAAATGGAGAAAGATATGGGGATGAAAAAGAGCACGAGGGAGAAATGAGTCTGAGAAAAGAGTACTATCAAGAAGGACAGCAGAGCAAGAGATAGAGGTATTGAAATCTTCCAAGAAGAATAAAATCTCCAAAAGAGGAGGGTTCTAGTGGCGGAGAAAAGAAGGTCAAGCGGAAGCATCAAAAAGCAATGAAGGAAGTTGGAAAAGACAAAAAAGCAGGATGAGAAGTAGAAGCAGACAGAGAGTCCCGCCAAACGCCAAAAGATGGAGGAGGATGAAGACCAGTTATGCTCTACCACCCACCCTGTCCAATGGGAGAGGATGACTATCACAGATGACATATCTCATTTCACCGGAGCCGTAAAACTGTCTCCAGACTCAAGCCATTCCAAGCATGAGCGAAAATGTTGCCAAGGTTGCTCATTAAGTAGATTTCTTGCTTCTTACTTGGTTTTGCAGTATTGCATTACCAGCTGATAAAATTTACATCTCTCAATATCAATAAGAAAATGAATCATAACCTGATACCTATAAATTAGTAAATCAATACATATTGTTATTCATAAACACACTGATTATCATTAAAATGCATTAAAATTTCAACATAAAGTTAACTTTAATCACCAAAGGTAAGTTGCATGGAAGACCATAAGAAGGGCATGTGGAACTTGTTTTAAAAGAAAGTATGTTAATTGCAGAGAAAATGGTTTGCCTCCTGGAAGTACGTAACCTGTTTAGTTCTCAAGGGTTCAAGTTACAATTAACACGAGTAAGAAGTGAACAGGCATATAATCATTAACAATAATAATTTGAGGGACATTCATTAGTTTGAATGTAAAGATTGACAATAATGTGTGCTTAAAAGCCAAGATTGAAACGTGATGCTGGATGATATCACGTGCAGGAAATAAGCAGGGATATAATTTAATGATATGAGGAATTTAACGGACACATGGACCATGTTTTGAGCTTAATTTTATGTTTGCATTTTTAATGGTTTTTAATAGAATGCTGTGAACACAGGATTTAATATTTTGTAAGGTCAGAAAAATTTTAAGTCAGTTGTTGAGTCTACAAGCAGAAGATAGGTGCTCACAATTCTTTTAATGTAAATAAGGCTCGTGCTTTATGTTTACCTAAAGGTTGATTCTCAGAAAAATGCCGTTGTTTTTAAAACAATTACGTGATGTGGTAACACTGGAAATTGTTTGTGTTTCAGAATGAACTTGTTAATTTGAAAAATTCGGCTTTGTTTACTATAGCGACAAATTGGAAGTGCTGATCACACTTTAAACTCAACCAAATTGACGTTTCAAAACTTTTTGCCTGACCCATTAGAAATACACTTAATTTAAGCATTTGAACATTTAAAAATTTAGCTCAAAACCTGTCCATTGCCCACTTTTAGGGGTGGATATGCAGATACCATCTTAAGAGAGCTGATCACATTGAGAAAGTTAATTAGCACCTCTCTTCATAAATTATCTTTGCATAATCACAAGCTTAGTGAAAAATGAACTTCCCTTGTAGCGATCTTGCACCTGATGCTTTGGAATGTTTGTCTTCAAACATTTCAAAACGACTTACATCCCATTTCTGCGATTAAGCTCTATGGCATTGAAAACATTTGTACCTGGTTTAGCAGTCAAAAGCCACATACATTGTATACTAGCTGGACATCGTGATGAGCACCAGTATTTTTGGTACTAAATTAGATTCCTGTAGTCAATAGTCAGGTCAGTTGTCAGTATGACATAGCTAGAAAACCTGTAGGCAAGTCATAAAGGTAACCATAAGCTCCAGGATTTTGCAGCTTGGTACATTTAAATTCAACCTTTGGTGAGAGGGAGATGCATATTTCTTTTTCAAAGTTCCAACGGTCATTACTATCACTTTGGTAGGAACATACAGGACCAAATACGGTGAGCCCCAGATATATATTTTGAGCACCCTTGATAAGGAAGACGTCTTGTTTTTCAAAGGTCAGTGCTTCAAGGTCTGTATCCACGTTAATGTGAAACTTTTGTAAGCAGACATACAGGTCGTGAACGTTGGGTACTAGGGTTTCAAACTCGACAACAAGCTGGAGGATTGCTATTATATGTTCTCCAGGTAAAGGTCGTGGTGGCATGATTAGACCAAATCGACTGATCGTACTCGATCATCATACCCCTTATACTCTGCCAAATAGAGGATGCCATTATTGTTTTTCATCTGAGCAATAAATAGCACAGAATGTATGAATCCTGCCATAGCTACTGTTTTACCTCATCAAAATCTCATGCGGGCCATATAATGCACGCTGGTTTCACTTGTCATCTTGTCTTCTATAAACCGACTCTTGTCTGTTCGATATCTTAAGCGCCCTCTTACTTGTGGCGAGACGTCAAAACTTGGTAATTGTTTGCTGCATCGATGAGAAATGGAGACGGTCGTATTGATTGTTGAGGTCGCATTGTGAGAGGGTCAACTCGTTACTCCACAAGCTATTCCAACCTATGGCATGAAAGCTGGACAGCATTATAAAGTGGGTAGATATCAAGGAGGCCGATCACCTGGATCACCTGCAAGCATACCAACCAAGTCAAACGATTCCCAGAAAAGCTCGGAACAGCAGTTAACTGGGGGCAAGCCCTCGCTCAATGTGACAGCCACTCCTAGGTAAGGACTAAAAATGGAACAGCAAAGTTACACCATCATCACTTGCAGATTTTGTGCATGATGTGTATATTTAGTGGCTTTTGTTAGCAGAAAGTAAAGTAGACAAATTTAATGATTTTGATTTTTGTTCAATTTTTACAGTTCTGTCCCAGGTGGTTTGAGTCCACCCACGCCCTGCAAGGATGAGAAAGATATACTTTTATCGGTAAGTCTCCTTCTTGATAATTACCATTCCAATACTTATAAAATTTGGTATATGGGACCTTAAAGATACTTAGTCTTATACAGGGTATTCGAGATTACTGTGTTTGAAATATTAGAATATTTAAATCATTAATGTATAGAATATGGTCATGACTGGCAATGGACTTCGACAGAAGTGTGGCATTTGAAATAACCCATATTCATGATTCAGATATTTTACTGTATATTTTTATTGCTTTACATCAAAAATGAAAAAAAAAAAACGTGACCCATTCCCTTTAATGACTTGTGCTTTATATTTGGATGTAAGTAATTCAATGATATTATTCATAGAAAATGCAAACACAGCCTCCAGTGTCTTCTACCCCGACAATGGTACCCTCTACCTCAGCTCCTAGTCACCCAGTGCAGTCAGGTAAGGTGATGTTGAAAACTGCAAATACATGTACATCTACTGTATGTACACAATTATAATGGGAAACTTCTATTGTTATGTTAATTGGGTCATTTTATTTTCATTACAGCTGCAGGGCCTTCCCAGATTCCACCTACATCTCAACATATGGCACCAAGGTATATATGTTACTGTAGGAAAGAGCTGTAGCCTTCTGCTGTTTGTATTCAATCATGTTTCCCATGGATATCTTAACCCAACTTTAGCCTTACCAAGAATCCATTGTTTCAACAGAATTTGCTCTGTTAATTTCAGACCACCAGTGATTCCAGCAAATTTTCCAACTGCCCCCATACAGACTGTGGGTGTACCCTACAGACCACCATGTAAGTGTATATAGATTGTTATGTAATTCATACTTGTAGAGTAGGATTTAGGATATATCCAACATTTGAGTGCATTTTGCAGTGTCATTCAGAATGGCTAAAATTGAATGTACTGGGAAAAAAAGGTGTTCAACATGCATTGCCTACAAATATCCTTTCCATTATTGAGCTGATATATTTTGATCTTTGCAGTGCCAAATCTGAATCCAGCTATTCCACCTCCAGGTTTTTGTGGGACCCCACCCACCAGGTCCATTTGGACCAGGACCAGGGCCAAGATTTGCCCCAGCACCTCCTGTGATTCCTGCTTTCCAAGCAGCCGTCCCTACATCCATGCCTCTAAGTAAGAGGGCATTCTACAGGCGACAAAAGAAAATGCAGGAGCAAGTCAAGAAGTCAAGCATATTTCACAAGACAAATTATGAAAAATGGCAGGTGTAGAGGATATGATGTTTTACGTATGTCAGAGGAAGAAAAGGTTTTACCCATTAATGTGATGAATGCATGATAGAAGTAGAATATAGAAAATTGATACTCCATTTATATTTTTTCAAAGAAAAAAGGCAGATCCCCGGATGTTTTTTGCGCGTGCAGATCATAGACTACACAGAAAAACCAAAATCTGCATCAAGATCCAGGTACTCTTTTCTACAAAAGGCACCTTGCAAACAACAGAAATTACTTTTGTATTTGTGGAGGGCTAATTTTTGATATGGGATCTAATGTGTAGAAAATTCTGTTGTATTTATTTCTTCAGATCCAAATCCCGGTCAAGATCACCAAGACGATCACTTTCTCCACGCAGATCCAGAACCAGATCAAGGTCTCGTAGTCGGACCCCCAGAAAAAGGTCTTTTACTCCCAGATCAAGGACAAGATCTCGTTCCAGATCACTAAATCGATCAAGATCACCATTTGGCAAACGTCCTTATCGATCTAGATCTCGTTCCAGATCACCTAGATCTAGGACCCCAAGATACAGGTCTAGATCAAGATCATTTTCTCCAAGATATCGTTCAAGATCACCAAGACCTAGGTCATTTTCTAGAAGTCCTCCAAGATTCCGTTCCAGATCAAGGACGCCACCACCAAGATGGAGATCTCGTTCACGCAGCCCAGGCAGATACGACAGGTGGACCCCACCACCTTATGGTCGTCGGAGGTCAAGGTCACCACCTCCAATGTACAGAGGCAGGTCAAGGTCACCTCCTCCATATGACTACTACAGACCAGAATGGGAAGGTCCACCACCCATGTATGGTGATTACAGAGGACCTAAAGGCCGACCAGTTGGAAGAGGACCCCCACCACCACCTTATCCCTACCCTCATGATCCATACAACAGGTAAAGCTGGTGTATACTGAAGGACGTACCTATTTAATTCTTTATTTAGAGGTCTGTTTCCTTTGGCTTGTAGTATTTTTTTGCTCATTTACCTAAATGCCCTTGTAAGGTATAGTGTTATTACCTTGTGTGTCCATGGAAATAATTTACCCAGAGCATGTCTTTAACACCAATGGCCAGACTTGATTAAAACTTTGTGTACTATTTTATATGATTAATGAAGTTGTGCACCTGCTAGCACTCAAGGAAGATAAGGATAATTTTTTTCACACTTAGAGGGTGGTATCTTGTCATTGTCCAGAGTATATCCACTATTTTCAACTACCAATGTGCCGTGCAGTGGTATTAGTCTCATTAGAATAATTTTGGTTTCATTTAATCTTCTCTGGAATGACTGTATATCCAGTCAACATGTATTCCCAGGGGTCTCACATTTCTGAGGGATCCAAATTTCAGTAATAGTTTTTGATAGGCAGAGAAAAAAATCATCTTTTTGTCCACCATGGCATATGATCATCTGAAGTTATGTAAGCTATATGGGCAATTCAGGCTCTTGAGCAGCTGTTGTTGATTTAGTAAATGCATCAGTTCGTGGACAGCAATGTTTAGTGAAGGTTGATTTATTTCTGTATAAGTAATCGTACATACGAAATTCAGATGGTTATAGCTTTGTTGCATGTTATCGTAAAATCATGTAATAAGAGACAAAACACTCCACTATGTTCTAAAATACATGCTTCATAAATGAAATGCTGCTCATATCCATTATCCAATTCTTGTAAACTTGGTAAACTTTCAATTTTCTTATCTGTTTAGGTTTGATCAGCATGCCTATGATGAGTTCTACCATGAGTTCTATGCCAGATACGGATTACCTCCTCCTCCACCGCCCAATTCTGCCATGTATGATGCTCCACCATATCCACCTCGAAGATCTCGGTCTCCTAGAGACAGAAGACCATACAAAGATAGGCCCCCACCTCGTCCCAAGCAGGAAGACAAACCCAGCAAAACGGATAAAAAGGCTCGTAACAAATCGTCAGACAAGAAATCAAGCAAACCAAGCAGCAAAAAAGAGGAAGTAGGGAACAAGAAAAAGAAGAGCGAGAAATCTGCAAATAAAGAAAAGGATGTGGAAAGTAAGAAGGAGGAGAAAAAAGAAAATGGTGAAGAAAAGAAGGAAGAATGCAAAGACAGTCACTCCAAGAAACGGAAGAAGGGATCTTCCAAAGACCATGAAAAAGGAGCCAGTGGAGATTGATGGAAAGGGAAAGAAGGAAAGAAAGATGAAAAGGAAGAGGAGAAAAAGATTACTAAATCAGAGGATGATGAAGTTAAGGAGATTTGAGCAAGAAAGAAAATGTGGTGAAAAGGTGAAAGAAAAGGAAGTGCAGCAAAGAAAGGTAAAGAAGTAAAAAAGGAGAAAGATATGGTGGATGAAAAAGAGCACGAGGAGAAATTGAAGTCTGAGAAAAAGAATACTTCAATGAAGGACAGCCAGGCAAGGAGATAGAGGGTATGAAATCTCCCAAAGAAGAGATTAAATCTCCAAAAGAGGAGGGTTCTAGTGGCGGAGAAAAGAAGGTCAAGCGGAAGCATAAAAAAGCAATGAAGGAAGTTGGAAAAGACAAAAAGCAGGTGGAGGAAGTAGAAGCAGAAGAGAGTCCCGCCAAACGCCAAAAGATGGAGGAGGATGAAGACCAGATTATGCTCTCACCACCCACCCTGTCCAAGTGGGAGAAGGATGACTATCACGATGACATATCTCTTCACCGGAGCCGTAAACTGTCTCCAGACTCAAGACCATCCAAACATGAGCGGAAAATGTTGCCAAGGTTGCTATTATATAGATTTCTGCTTCTTACTGGTTTTGCAGTATTGCATTACCAGCTGAATAAAATTACATCTCTCAATATCAATAAAGAAAATGAATCAATAACCTTTAGTACCTATAAATTAGTAATCAATACATATTGTTATTCATAAACACACTACTTATCATAAAATGCATTGAATTTCAACATAAAGTTAACTTAATCACTCAAAGGTAAGTGCATGGGAAGACCAATAAGAAGGGCATGTGGGAATTGTTTAAAGAAATTGTTAATGCAGAAGAAATGGTTTGCCTCCTGGAAGTACTGTACCTGTTTTAGTTCTCAAGGGTTCAAGGTTACAATAACACGATAAGAAGTGAACAGTGCATATAATCATTAACAAATAATTAATTTTGAGGGGACATCATTAGTTGAATGTAAAATTGACAAAAATGTGTGCTTAAAACCAAGATTGAAACAACACTGATGCTGGATGTATCACTGCAGGAAATAAGCAGGGATACTAATTTAATGTAGAGGAATTAAAGGGACATGGACATGTTTTGAGCTAAATTTTATGTTTGCATTTTTAATGTTTTAATAGAATGCTGAACCAAGTTTATATTTGTAAGGGTCAGGAAAAATTTTAATGTCAGTTGTTGAGTTACAAGAGAGATAGGGTGCTCACAATTCTTTGTAATGTAAACAAGGCACGTGCTTTGTTACCTAAAGGTTGATTCTCAGAAAATGCNTAAGGCTCGTGCTTTATGTTACCTAAAGGTTGATTCTCAGAAAATGCCGTGTTTTATTAAACAATACATGATGTGAGTAACACTGGAAATTGTTTAATTNAAACAATACGTGATGTGAGTAACACTGGAAATTGTTTGTGTTCAGAATGAACTTGTAATTTGAAAAATTCTGCTTTGTTTATATAGCGACAAATTGGAAGTGCTGTATCACACTTTAAACTCAACAAATGACGTTCAAATTTTTGCTGACCATTAGAAATAACATAATTTAAGCATTTGAAACATTAAAAATGCTAATAGAATATTTAGCTCAAAACCTGTCCATGCCACTTTTAGGGGTGGGATATGCAGTACCATCTTAAGAGAGCTTATCACATGAGAAAGTTTAATTAGCACCTGCTTCATAAATTTATCTTTTGATAATCACAAGCTAGGAAAAATGAACTTCCCTTGTAGCATCTGCACCTGATGCTTTTGGAATGTTTGTCTTCAAACGACTACAATCCCATTTCCTGGTAGCTCTATGGCTTTGAAAACATTGTACCTGTATTAGCAGTCAAACAGCCCACATACATGTATACTAGCTGACATCTGAGAGCACCAGTAGTTTTGGGTACTAAATTGAATTCCTGTGTTCAAAGGTCAAGGTCAGTTGTAGTATGACATAGTAGGAAAACCTTGTAGGCAAGATTCAAAGCTAACCATAAGCTCCAGGATTTTGCAGCTTGGTACATTTAATCACCTTGGTGAGAGGGAGATGCATATTTCTTTTCAAAGGTCAAGGTCATACTCTCACTTGGTAGGAACATACAGACCAATACGTGAGCCCCAGGATTTATTTGAGCACCTTGATAAGGGAAGATGTCTTGTTTTTCAAGGTCAGTGTTCAAGGTCTTGGTATCAGTTAATGTGAAACTTTTGTAAGCAGAATACAGTCTGAACGATTGGTACTAGGGTTGTCAAACTCGACACAAGTGGAGGATGCCTATTATGTTTCTCCAGGTCAAAGGTCGTGGTGGCATGATGTAGACCAAATCGACTGTCGTACTTGGTACACATACACCTTATGCCAAATAGAGGATGCCTATTGTTTTTCATTGAGCAAATAAAATAGCACAGAATGTATGAATCCTGCCATAGGCCTATGTTTTCCTTCATCAAAATCTATGGGCATATAATGCCACGCTGGCTTTGCACTTGTCATTTGGTCTCTAAACCGACTCTTGTCTGTTCTATATCTTAAGAGCCCTTTACTTGGCAGACGTCAAACTTGGTATGTTGGTGCATCATGAGAAATGGAGGACTCGTATTGATTTTGAGGTCGCATGGTGAAGGGTCAACCCCTTCGGACATAGGAAGATATTGTGTGCTCAATTAGTCAATCATTTGCCTGATTTACACCAAACTTGGTACATTCAAGAAGTAGGTAACCTCTATTGATTTGGAGGTCAAGGGTCAATCCACCGCAGACATGGGAAGATATTGTCACTCAATATCTTGAATTATTTTGGCATTACTATCCCTTTTTATTTTGTACCACAGGAGGCATACTTAAAGAAATTAAATTTTTATGTTTCTAGATCCTTGGAACTACGTTGCAGAGTTAAATTTTAATTTTTAGCAGGTTATTTTTTTGATAGTGAGATACAAAATTTGTATTATTTTTTTATTCTTTTTTTTTAAAATCATATTTTTATCCAATCTTTTCAAAGAATATGATGACAGATATAGAGGCTCTTGAATGAGTGCATTATTATGGCATATGAAATGAGTTACCGGATTTAATATTTCCTGAGCCTTGGTGAGGGAAATATTTAAATCCGGTAACTCATTTCATATGCCATAAGCACGAGTATAAGATCTGATTCTATTTATCACACAACTATCTTTAATACTGCTCTCATACTATGCTGAATATACTTGTGATTGACGCAAGAATGTCATTCGCCACTCACTCGCAATGATCGTATAGCTATCGTTAGACATACGTACTCGCTCTCAAGTAATCGTGGCCGTTCGTGAGTTTTAACGAATATTAGAAACATGCTCCTAAAATTCGCAAGGAATTGAAATTCTCAATCCAATCTTAAATAATTCCTATGTATTCTTAAGCCAATCGTATTGATGGTAAGCCATTTGCATTGATTGTAATACATTCCTTATATACTTGATGCAACTCGCAAACACTCATAAGGATTGGTGAAAGTTTGGGCAAATTTTTTTTCACGATTGTCCATGGATTTCAATAACCGGAATCATCGGAATTTATTATTTCCGCTTAGGTTTTATTGCTTTTCAGGACTCTTTTTTTTTTTTTCATTTGGTCATCTTTGGTAGGACTACTTGTAATTCTGTCCGATTTCCCTCTGCCTCGATCCCTTCGAGGTTTTTTTTTTTCCACCTCCTAGCATGACTTGTTAGTTCAAAAACTAAATTAAAAACGTAGGTATTCGAAAAGAGTTGTTGCAAAATCTCAACGCATACTCTTTTATTCGTTTTATTCTAATTGATACTCGCAAGAATTCGTTAGACATGCAACAATTATCGCAAGCATTCGTAAGGGTCGTAAAGGCATTTGTATCATTCAGATATTAATTGTAAGATATTCTTTTTATTATTGGAAGAAAATCACAAGGTTCGTAAGGAATTCATTAAAGTCGCAAAACACTCGTAAAGATTCGTAAGACAGTTGTAAAAGATCTTAAGCCTTGGTGATTTTCAATATTTTAAAACCCCAATTTTATTATTGCTGACGGAATTTTCTGCGAACGCCAAAATTTTTCATTGACAAGGATATTCGGCATAGTGTGAGAGCAGCATAAACGCATATTATGATTTACTTTCTATTTCACAACCCGAATTTTTCGCTTTGTTATTTGATGTCATCAATTCGATTGTGACATCTTCTGCAACGTCGCGGTTTGAAGAAGATTGAAATTTCTGTTGCACTTATTAAAGACAAAAAATCCTCTTAGAACAACCTCGGTGACAAAACAATGTCTTATCGTCAACATTAACAGTTTCAAAGGATGACCTGCTGTTTTGATTGATTGACCTTCCTAATTTGCATTTTTATGAACCTTAGCTATGAGTTCATATCATTCATCCGAACCCATGTTATGAATCTGGAAACAGTACAGTTGTGTGATAAAGAATATTTTATTGTCTTTCTGTTAACAAGTTGGTCCTGCTGATTTTTTGCTTTGATTGATATACGATGACAGGAATTTTTGCTCTATAACTGATCATGATTTTAATTTCCTTTTTGATTGATTTGTAATCTTGTATTTGAAATATTTCTTCATTATGCTTATGCTCAAACTATATGGTATTTTTTACCCCCATTTTGTCATATTTATATGCATTTATTATATTTATTTTGATATCTTTTGGTATTTTAGTCAACTTTCAAATTTAAAACCAAAAGAAAAATTACCCATTTTGAAAAATGTTGAACATCTAACATGTGAAATTGTAGCTGAAGTGTACTTATATTTTTGTAGGAGAAATGCAGCAATTTGATGTACAGGTATAAATCGGTACTAATTTTATTTTTTATTTTACAGGTCAGTTATTGAAAAAGCAGAGAAAGCCTTGTCCCAGAAACAACCTCAGCCTCTCTCGGTGGTCTCCTCCATTAAATCCTCGTCCAGCCTGGCTAATAGGCTGGAGAAATCTCCACCCCCCAAACTCAAGTCACCAGAGGCCAAATCTCGCAGGGTTTTCATGGAGAACCAGTCTAACAAGAAAGCCGAAGAGGACAGCAGAAAAGTTTTAAGTCGTGACAGGTCCATGCAAATCACTGTGTCATCAGACATTAAATCAAATACAAAGTCCAAAGACTCTAAGAAAGAGGTTAAAGACTTGCGAGAATCTCTGATGGAGAAGCGCAGGGCTTCTGCAAGAAGTTCATCCACAGAGGAGTGGGAACAGCCTAAAGGCAAAGGATTCAGTCATGATGATAGATTGGCAGTGAATTATTCACGTGAGAAGGATTGGGATTACGTAGATGATGACAAAAACAATGATGGAGGATGGTTAGCCAGCAAGTTCAGAGGTTCTTCAAATTCAAAGACACGTGACAGGGACAATAGTGAAGAAAAGAAATCTCTTTCCAAGGAAAAAATTGTGGGGAAAAGCCAGAGGAAATCTAGAGAGGGTAGGGAATCTCCTAAGAGGTCCAAGAAAGGGGAGGAAAAGAGCACAAAGAAATCTTCAAAGTCACAGGAGAAGAAGGAGGAAAAACAGAAAAATGGGGGTAAAAATCCCAAGAAAGAAAGTGCTGAGAAAATTCCAGAAAAGGATGATCTAAGTAATATAGAGGATAGAATGGAAACATCAGCAGGTGTGAAAGACAAATTAAAACCATTTCAAAGAGTTGACAGAAAGGAATCTGTGATGGATGAATCTGCATTTGTGCCTGATTACAATGAAGCCATGGGAAGTGAATCCGAGGAGGAAGTGTCCAAACAGGAACTGAAGAGACAATACTCTACAGCAGAGAGCGAGAAAGTGGAGAGTGAAAGTGAGGAAGAAACCTCAGAGGAAGAGAGGGAGAAGAAGCTCAAAAAGAAAAAGAACAAACACAAGAAGCATAAAAAGAACAAAAAAAAACACAAGAAAAAGCATAAGAGGCAGAACAATGAGGACGAATCATCATAGCCAGAGAACAGTGTGTGTGTCGTTTAGAAATGTTTGTTTTGATGGAAATTCATGAACTTATATATATATGAACATCATGGCTCATCAGTAAGGGCATTAAGTGGTAATTTGCATATTCTCTAAGTCTTTCCAATTTTCAGTATGAAACAGTATTACCATGCTGTGAATATAGTTTCAACATTTTAAAGATAGGTGAAGGTTGTTTTGCATTCATTGGTCATTCTTTGTTAAGTGATACTTGAATGATCCATTACATCTTGATGTATATATAATTTTTTTTTTCAAAGAAGAATTTTATTATTATAATAGATAGGTCAACAGGATGTTGATATGTTATCTAATCATGGAGTTTTCAATTGCAGAGAAAAGTGCATTATAAGCCATTAGTAGTATTAACTATTTATTTCAAATGTGTTCAAAATACATCATATTAAAAGGCAGTGCTTTTCATAACAAGTTAAGGTTTATTTTCAATTTGAAATTGTGTTTTTTAAAAGGCAATTATATGTACTTCTGAAGAAAGGTCTAGATGACTTAAAAAAAAATTGTATAATTCTTTACTATGTAATTCACTGTGCAATCTGATAGTGATTATGAAATCTCTTAAATATGTACTCACCATGAAGTGAATAAATGCAATAAATAAATATATTTTGTCTGTTGGTATATTCCAGATCATACTGTGTACAGCTCAGAAATCGCTCTTGATCATTTTCTTGTGAAAAACTTTCTTCATACTTTTAAATTTCTTGATTCTTATGACCGGTCGCGGTAGCTCAGTGGTAGAGCTCTTGCCTCATGATCAGGAGGTCGTTCATTCAAGCCCTGTGCTTGCACCCAGCCGCGTCAAACCTAATATGTTAAAATAGGTAGTGATTGCTCCTTCAGGAGTGAGAATCGCGGGTCTTTCGGATATGACCTTAAAAGTGGAGGTCCTGTGTTGCAGCAGGTGTGGCATGCAAAAGAAAGCCATGAGTGCTTAGCATAGATCTAAATTTGCAGCCCTTCACTGGCAAGGTGATGTCTCAATATGAGTGAAATATTCCCAATGGGACAAAAAAACAATTAATTGTTGATTCTGATGTATATTTTATATGAAGTTTATGGCTAGATCACTAGGTAGTATATTTTATGTAATGTTAGGACTACAGAAAAATGCTATTTAATAAGAAACTGCAGTAAAAAATGAGGCTATACAGGAATATTCATGTTTTATACCAACACATGAATTTGTTTTACACCAACATGAATTATGTCTCCCCACACTTTAGTGGGGAGACATTGTTTTTGGCCTGTCTGTTACAAAGTTTATCAGTGCAACCCCTCTGAA
>CAJDSM010002576.1:6141-21086 GCA_903981925.1 Ostrea lurida
CTATTGTTGAATTTGGTTCCTTTGAAAATATTCAGCATGGTATCTATATAACTCCACTTAGTATTACTTGAAAAAATAAATTCTAAAAATAATATTTTCCCAATGCACATTCTGCGTCCGATATGTAATCAGGCTCTTGAGTTTCGCACACTGAATGAAGCCTTTCTCTTTCCTCAATATAAAAAAATAACATCACATATCCTATTAAAAATGAATCATGCTATAGGATCTAAAATGACAGAGGAAAGGGGCAGGAAATGATCAATTAGGGATTTGGGAATTTTTTTTGTTGCTCATTTCTTGGACAGTTATCAGTTCCTGTTCTTACACAACAGTTTGTTTTTATCACTGCCTGTGGATTGCGTTCTGTCTGTTTGTCTGTGGATTACGTTCTGTCTGTTTGCCTGTGGATTACATTTTGTCTGTGGATTACGTTCTGTCTGTTCGTCTGTGGTACTGTGATGTCAGCATTATACATTGAATTCCATTCATGGATTCATTCCTGGAAGACCCCCTTCCGTTTTCGGGAGGAGTAGCACGCCACACTGCATCATCTTATAGAGTAATTTATCAATGCCAATTTGGAAACTTGCAATGTTCGTTGAAAAAAATTCTTTAAAAGTCAACAAATTTGAATGGTGAAAGTCGAGTGCATAATCTTAGTTTCCAATTGATCTATTGTTTTTGTGTACATGTACAAACTAACCGATCCGATCAAACAATTTTAAAACGTCTGTCTGTATTATAGCTGTTGAATATCATTTATACTGTAGGCCACTTCTTTTTTGTGATCGAGTCAGATTTTTATTGAAAGAAAAAAAAAAATTGTGAGTAGGTAGAAGAGTTATCTCTCTTTGAGGTAATTCTCCTGTATGCGGAAAATTGTGAAATCAACAAACTTTTAGAAAATTTTGAAAATAAACATTTTTAAAACACTAGAACAATCTGCCTAGCCAGCTCAGAAACGCCAAAATCTTGAATGTTTTAAACGTCTTTTAAAAACTCATCTTTTCTGTAAATCCTATAACCATTAAATAGCTACTGTTAAATTTACCGAACTTTGAGCACGTTTGTGTTTTAGATTTACTTATTGTTTTCAATATTTAGGACGTTTATGCTGCATCATATTTTATACTTTAAATTGTCGTGATTTGTACTTTTTATGTATTATGACGTAATGTTGCATTCATGTTTTAAATGTTGTAAGGTATTTTCGTTTTGTATTCTATGTGTCTTTGAAGTATTAATTGAAATTTTAGTATGTTGTACAGCGCTTTAGAGTAATTTAGATAAGGCGCTATATAAGTGTATTTATTATTATTATTATAAAAACCCGTGTTCACGTTAGACAGATGATCTGTAAGGCTTGATGATCTGTAAGGCTGGGTTTTGTAGTGAAATAAAACCCACTAGCTCTGAAGAGCCAACAGAAAACTATGAGGTAATAAGCTTGTTTGTTACTATGAATGTAAGTAAAGATTATAATACTGAATGATACTCAATCTTTACCAGATTACTGCTACCCTACGAGCGATACGATAAAGGCCGCAACATTGAGAAGAAGCAGTCCAAGCAACCAAAAGAGGAGCTAGTCGTTAAAGAAGAGGATCAGGCGAGTGTGGCCCCTCCAGATGAGGCTCTGATCAAGCCTAGAAGGGTACGTCCTCCTCCTCCTCATTGGTTGTTGTCAGAATCGCTGCCCGTTTTCTGTCGTGAAGGGACTCTTGTCAATTTTAGTGTCTGTTTCTTTAGTTTTACAGGGCAAACACTTAAAAATGGCATTTAAGTGAATTAATATAGTATTCTGAAAGTTTGCGAGTTAAATTAGGATTAAATCTGTTTAAATTTAACCAAGGCAGCATCACATCTTCCTGAATTAGGTGTACGTTAAGGCTATATTTTTCAAAGACCTAGATGCCATATTTCAAAATCGATTACCCGAGTCGCTGTCAGGCTGTCAGGCTTTTCCTTTCCTTCATAATCCTCAGAGTATATCTGACTCCTTCTCTGAAACAACCTTCTGTACACTGCACACAAATTATGAATGAAAAAACACACAAAAGAGCTAGTAATTTTGAACAATTAAAGTTATGTGCCCTTAGATATAAATTGAAATATACAGTATTACCAAATTCTTAATCAGTTCTTCAAAATTACATAGTACAAGTATAGGTAAAAACATAACTTAACTGAACTCTTTATTTGCATATGTTTTGTTTTCATTCAAGTGAGCAATGGTGATTTCTTTTCATTAATACTTCATTATCTTTGAAAAATTTTCCTTAATGTGATTTAACTTTCTCAGTGTCTAAAAAAAAATGTCATTAGTGTATAGAGGGTCCTTAACCAGACATAATCTATGTTATTTATCATATTTTGAGTTGTACATGTATATAGGCCCTTTAGGGCCTTGGGGGATTTAAGTACCAAGCACTCCAGTTTACTCTGATTGTTCTGACCGTTACTTTGCAATGGAGAGATGACAAAAGCTCATACGTGTGATTATAGATCAAAGGTTTCTGGTGACCCAGTGAAGGGTTTTAACCTTGAACATACCTAAGGTAATTAAATGGCATTGGAAAATAAAAATTTCCCCAAAAGTCAACAATCCTGCAGTGATTTCCATACCTAGCAAAGAGGTCATTACTTATGTTAAACAAAAAGTGAAACACGTGGGGCACATACTTGTACCTGGCACAAAGGTTGCCAAAAGATTAGGTAGGTTGTAGTGTGTCGTGACTTTGGTAAACATGCAAGGTCATGATTCTGAACCAAAGTCAAATTCAATGAATCAACTACAAACAAGATGGGATATATTTTTTGAGACCGTAACTTTGTTAGGACAATGGTGATGCAGTATGTGTATTTTGAAAATATTTGTTAATTGTCATGTGACATACCCTTGAAGTGTAGAAGACTTCAGGTATAGTCACTGACCAAAATATTCCAATTTTTTGCCAATACGAATAAAATGAGAATTTGTACAAACACTTTAGTAGCAGTAGATTTCAATTATGATCAGAATTAATACCAAATTAAAAAAGTAGTAAATGTGGTTTTATGTATTTTAGATTACGTATTTATTCTATGATGCAGTACGCATTTATTTTATGATGCAATTCAAGTTCAATTTTGTTGATTTGGTAACCTGTATATAATTAATTCTCCCCACTTTTGCACACATTATGACTTTCATTTTACCATTAATTCTACAAATGCATGAGAAAGAATACAATTTTTCAAACTTTCTATCCCAACATGACTTGTAGCAGAAATCCTTGCAAATTATGATTTAATTTTGGGAAATATGCCAGCGGTATCAATATAGAGAAAACTGTGATCAGTAAGTCAGTACTAAATATCCCTAATAATAAACTTGACTGCATCAATTTTAGCAATTTTTTTCCAACCAACTATATTTTAGAAATAATGCCAGTTTTTCNATTTTAGCAATTTTTTTCCAACAAACTATATTTTAGAAATAATGCCAGTTTTTCACATTCTAGACTTGGGATCTAGTGCTTCTTTCCAGTCAAAATCCAAATTGGTCTGACCATTTTACCTTATGTACATGTATATACATAATTTGATGTTCATGCTTTTGTTTGCATGCTGGTAAGTGCTGGTTTCTTTATACTAACAGAGGTTTAAAACCACTCTGACACTCAGACAAAGGGCAGAGCAGTGGGAACATATCCGAAAGCTTAAGGAGAGGCAAAAAGTCTTCAAAGTAGGTCACAGCTCTCAAAAGTAGGTCACAGCTCTCAAAGTAGGTCACAGCCCTCACTGTGATTCAGCCAATCAGAATCCTCCGCAAAGAACTGTAAAATCACTCATTTTCCTGGTGATCTGATTATGAGCCTTGTAGTTGGTAATTAAGACACATCCATGAACGGAAATCCACAAGGTATAGGAGAAGTTGAACCCATAGGGAGAAATGCAGTTATTTAACCACAAAATCAAGATTTCAAAACATATTTATCCAATTTTTATGCCCCCACCACAAAGTTTTACCCTTGTCCGTTCTTCCATCATTCCGGGATGAGCAGTTTTTCGGAATTTTTTTTCTGAACGTCTTGAGATATTATAATTGATTTTTGTATGCAGGTGTATATTAATGAGCTACACTTTTGGTTCGTTGACTATTACAATCATTTTCTGGACTTTTTTTTTCTAAATCCCTTAAGATATTGAACTGATTTTTTTTCCATACAGTTGTGTATTGTTCTGGTTTGTTAATTTTTTATGGAGTTATGCCCTTCTAACTTGAAAAAGTTACTGTATCAACCAGTTTCCAGACTTTCTTTTTTTAATGCCATGAGGTAATAAAATGAATTTTTGCATGCTGGTGTATTTTAATGAGTTATAGATCGAATTTGTGTTTTGTTTTAGTTCGTTGATTTTTTTTATGGAGTTGTGCCCCTTTAACTTTAAAAATTTATTGTTACAACCAGTTTGACTTCTTTCTAAATGCTTAGATAATTGTTTCACTGCATGCTTTTCGAGATATTGAACTGATTTGTTGTATAGAAATTAAGTTGCCCCTTGGATTTGAAAAATTACTGCTTTCAATTTTCTGGGTATCATTTAACCCAAAGGGATTTCCTACATTAGATTTTACCGCAGGTGGGGGCATTCGTGTTGTGCCTACACATGTTTTGGGTTTTTTTTTCTTTTGGATCTAAAGAACTGACCCCATGAAAGTTAGTGATTTTATGGTATCATACCCAGTACCTCTTGTTTTCTTCAGGTGCTTTCATGAGAATTTTCTTCTTAACTGTAAATTCATGCATATACTGCAAAACCCTTCTTCAGAACTATTTTAGAAAGTACAACTTGTAGAAAATTCACAAGTTGATTAAATCAGTTTTAAATTCACAGTAAAACTTAACAGTACATGATGCACCTTTGAAAAATACTGTGTATTCAAGATTTGACTTTTTCTTTTATAAGTTTCATGAACCTTTCAATCCTCTATTGACAAAATACTTTGTGAAAGTCACTTTCGAAAATTAAATAATGAGACTTGATCTTTTAATGATTATCATCTTTGATATTTTATTTTTCAGGGAAGGAAACCAGGCAGGCCAAGAACTGTGAAGAACCTTCTGGACAGCTCTGAAAAAGAAAAGACACAAATTCTAACATTTAAAAACATCAAAAGTGAGCCTACCGTCAAGGAGGAGATGGAGGAGCGCGTGGAGGAGAGGGGGGAGGGGCCGGTGAAGGCCCAGGAGGAGGAGGAGGAGGAGAGTGTGCTAGACAGCGACCCCCACTCCAGTGTTTCTAGTGTGTTCAGCCAATCAAAACTCTTCCAGCAGAACTCTCAGCAGCAGACGTCGTCCAGCTCTAGCGCGAGTCACTCCCGGTCCATAGAGAGAGGGACCCCCAACATCCCGGTACCACCACAGGCAGCTATGTTTTACCCACAGACGTTGATTCCCCTGGGCGGACTCCACTCGATGGGACTCCCCCTCATGAATCAGCTACCCATGGGGATGCCACAGTTCTATCATCATCCTTCACAGAGCATAGTGTCGTCTGCTGATAAACAGCATTCATATCGTCCAAACATTCTCAGACATTCACAGAAAACGGCCCCGCCAGAGAGCCGCCCGGCTCACGTCCCATCCAAACAGTCAAGCTTTCCCTCCTCACAGTCCCTGGAGAGTGTCCCCTCATCACACACTCAGGGCCGGCAATCCAGAAGCATGTCCCCTGCTGTTACAGCGAGGTCTTCCCCCCAGACTCTAATGGTGCCCCCCGCCCACTCTAACGGACTGAAGCGGTCCTACTCATCCACACCGCTCCACGGTCCTCATGCCTCAGGCTCAAATTTTGCCAATAAGTCTTTGTTGTTTGATTTTGAAAGTTCCAAACGTCAAAAATCGGACACGACTACAGACAGCAGAAGAGAGTGTTCTGATGAGCCTACTGATTTAAGTATGAAAACACTGAAAAGGAAAGAGAGTACCGAGACTAGTGAAAGGATCTCTACTCCCAGTCAATCATGGGAAAGTTCCGAAAATCCGGCCAAGCAGGAGAGGTCGCCTGCCCTGAGTCGACCCCCAGTGCAGACTAGTCCCGCCGGATCAGACCATCCGAGTGATATCTCCCACAGTGTGTTCAGTAAGCATCCATCTTCTGTGTTCAGTCCGGCCGCTTTCCCCGGTAACAATATGGTGGAACTCGGGAAAGTGCCGTCATCATCTTCCTCACAACCTCAGGACAGACTAAAATCCAGTAAAGCGGAGGATAAGGAAGCCAGATCATCCAAGAGTGCCATGAGGGTGAGTGGTCATACTGTTTGACTAAATTTAAAGGACAAGACAACAAAATTTGCACAAGTTATTATTTCGTGTGAATTTTGATGTACAGACGTGAAAGCGTGAATGGGGATGAAAAAGTGTGCATTTTTTGTACAGTCTGTACATATCACATGTACAGTTATAGCATCATATGCAACTGTGCTCAAAAGTTGAGGAGCTAACTTCCTTTTTAAATCTGTTATGGTGCTGCTTGCCTTATGTCATTGTATTATACAGTTTAAGGTCATACGCAACGTTCGTTTTCTGTATATATTTTATAGATCTATTCTTAATATAAAATCATAGTACCCTTAGATATTCTTTGAGAAAAAATCAGACCATATTTCCTGTGTTTTGGAAAAGATAACAGTTGATGAAGAATGTAATTTGCACCATTATTCATACTTGAATTCTGAGTTTCCTCTCTTTTGAGAAAGCAAATGCAATGCACCTGTACATATACATACTGCAAAAACACAGTGAGTAGTCGTATGATTATATTTCCATCATCATCAAATAATTCTGAAGGGATTAAATGATGTTTGCATTTTCTGTATCTCTTATTTTTATCATTGGAAGTCTTCAATTTTGGAGATAGAAAAAATTATTTTAATGTACATTGCGTATGCCCTTAAAGTAAAAATGATAAGAAATCAAACACATTTTAAGATGTGTGATGACTTTAAAAGTGTTCTTGATGTTTATTTCAGGGTTCCGAGATAATTGACTTTATTGGTCTCGATGTTTACATTTCATTTTAGGGTTCAAAGTCTGAGATAATTGACTTCATTAGTCTCACTGTTTATTTCAGGGTCCCGAGATAACTGACTTCATTGTTCTCTCGTTTATTTCAGGGTTCGGAGTCCTTGAGTCAGAATACGAAGGTCAGTCTCCCTGAGCTCCCCCCCGGAATGGTCCATCCCGCCTTCTTACACCCGATGATGCGTCCCTCGGTGCCTCTCCCCCAGGCTGGGTACTTCCCCATCCCCCTACAGTTCCAACAGCTGTACCAGGCCCAGCTCCGAGCAAGTGCTGCCTACGACGGCCTCCTGCCGCGAGATCACACAGCCTTCAATGGCAACCCCCTGTCTATGTTCGTTCCCCAAATGCCACTATATTCACCGAGAGACAAGAAGTGACCATGTGCAATGTCTGTAATCAGTACCCAGAGGTTTGGTAAACAGAATATTACAACTGTCAAGTCATATATGAAGAGAAATGTGATATACCTCAATTACTTACATAGTATTCTCATTGCCCCTTTCAAAATCGAGATGAAGTGCTTCGTCATTCCCAGATACAGTCTGAGGCGTCGTCGTAATTTCCCGAATACACAGTCCGAGGCTGTGGAAGACTTCGTTTCTCGACATTTGCCAGTACGTATGCGTTACCCAGACTTTCTCGAGAACATGGCAGAATGCGTGTGGCGGTGGTTTCTTGTGCTATACCTGATGGTTCATTTACTGATGTACTGTATTGTAAGGGTTCGATATTTTTGTTACTATTTGCCATTTGTTTACTGTGTTTAAATGTACGTTGAATTTTTTCTATTGTCATATATTATATGTATGCATGTAGCATTTCTTGTTTTTTGTTTAATTTTTTTGATATATATATATATGAAATGTTAACACTAATTATACCAGCATAATACAGATCCCAATGCTTAGAGAACGAGTATAGTTTGTAGAAATTGTTTGGTTGACGATGAGATTAGACAGGCTGATAGCTGTTATGAATTAAAAGCAAAACTTGCATAGGTCTGTTAAGTTACCATGGCAACTGATGTCAATTATGTGCACAACATAATGAAACTTACATGTGGAATCAAAACAGATACACAAGCACAAAAACTTAATTGTATGATCGTCAGAATTATTAACGAGGAAAATTTATTCTACTCATTTTCTTTCTTTTTTTTGGGGGGGGGGTGTTGAAAATAAGTCCTACAAAGTAGAAGAAATTCAATAATGTTTGTACTTGGTGAATTTAATTTTTTTTCTCTCCCTTGGCCCACATTAAATGAGGAGTGTATAAAATGTCTAGTGGAGAATACAGGTTATTGTAAAGGCATGAAACTTGTACCATCTTGGGTAGATATTTGGACATATCAAAGTTTATATCTTTCAAATTGTGAGAAAAGAAATGTATTTGACAGACGATATCTGCAAAGAACCTGTTCCTCCATTGCTTGTCCTGAATATTCTAATGTTTTCACATTCTGTGGGGTCACTTTTAGATAAATGTAACTATAAGGGCAGAATTTGTCCTCATGGTACAATCGACAATCTTTGATCAATGTTTTCTCTCTCTCTCTCTCACAATGATATACTGTAAAAGTGGTTGTTTACGCTGGGGGTTAAATACGTGTTTTTCCATATCCAACATTTCGTGTGGGGGAAAAATGCGCGGTCATTGAATGAAATACATATCATTTATGATATTTATATGTATACGCATGGGGGAAATTTACGCGCTCGTTACGTGACCACGTAATTAGTGTAAATTTCCCCCACACGTAAATAACCACTTTTACAGTAATGTTCTTGATACCTCTGTATAGTTTTATGTTGTGCACGGAAGGAATGGCTAACTTACAGACTTCACTGCAGTCGAAGCTATTGGCATTACCCTTAGTGTTTATTACTGTTAACTTTAATTAGTATAGATTTTATATTTTAATTTTATTTGCCCTTTATAACTTACAACAGAACGAGTCCCAGAAACACAACATAACAAGAGATATTGAGACATATTTTTATCTTTCTTGGAGTCTGTTATTTAATTTTTTGTGGGTTTATTTTTCTTCTTTTTTGATCATTTTTACCAGATCTGCCTTGACTTTTGTTCTAAGGAGAAGATAAAGAATTTACTAACTAAACAGCAATAACCTGTCAGAATCAGGATACCATAATATACGATATTACTGAGAGGTTAGGATGGTAGGCCTATGAAGTGCAATTCTCACATAAAATCATCACTGGTGGTTACCAGCCAGGAGAATATCACAATTCATCACATCTTTGTATTCCTGCATGTAGCTGAAGTCTAAAAATCAATGAACGCCATCAAAATTCAAACGGTGTATTCATACCCCATAGATGTACATCTCAATCATTTGTATATTTTGTTTTGCTACAAAAACTGAGTAACAGAAAAATAAAGAAATCAAAATAAAGACCTGATTCTTGTCTTATTTCTTTTAATATGGAACGGTTCCATGTTGTAAATAGAAATTAATTTGATGTACTGAAAATATTAGTCACTGGAAGCAATATGAAGTAAATGTTATTGTCACTGGAGGCAATATGAAGTAAATATTATTGTCAAAAGGCAATTTATTTTCAATTTGTTGCAAAGTCTGACAAATACAAAAAAAAAATTATTATGGAAGTGGCAATTGCTTATTAATTATTATGAAATTCATAAACAACTTCTCATTAAAGATTATGCAGGGAGTCGATATGTGTATTTCTTCTTAGACTTAGAGGTCTATCAAGACAACAACATTGGAATTCAATATTGGTTAAATTCCAGGTAAATTGTTTACTTCTATTTGATCTATTTCACCATATTAGGAAGAAAGCCTTGGACCTCATGGCTCACCTGTATGGATGATTTAGTGTATAGCTATAGCTGATCAATTCTCGCAATATTAATCATTTATTATGTATGAAAGTATATTGTAGAATAATGGCTGCAGTATTCTGTAGATCTAAGTTGCAATAACGATGATAGCATTCAAAATGGAGGTACATGTATATATAGATGATATCAATTAACAATCATAATTTTCACAATTATGTCCATTATGTCCCAACGAACTTGAAATAGAGGACACCACAGAATCTGACATACTGGGTATTTTACTTGTAGACTCTAATGGCAGACTAACAACTACATTATATGATAATCGTGATGACTTTCACTTTGCAATTGTAAATTTTCCCTTTCTATCGTCGTCGGAAACCCACGGCCAGTCTAGCATACGCCAGTAAGCATATGTGAGACCAGTAGAGACTGGCCGTGGGTTTCTGACGATGTTCAACATCCAACTTTTTTGATAGTAGTTATCCTGACTTTGAAAAGTCATCGTACGCATAGCATGCTCTTAACGAATCAACTGAGAGACATGCACACCATAAGCAGGTGATAGTGGTATATTACTACATAGAAAGGCATCGTCGGAAACCCACGGCCAGTCTAGCATTAGTAAGCCAGTGGGTTTCCAACGATGGATGTTGAAGGGTTACAACTGTAACGTGTAGCGGTCACCCATCCAGGGTTCTGACCACGCTCGCCGTTGCTTAACTTGCGTGATCAAGACAAGAACTCTACCACATCGCCAGAAAAGCTAGCTCCCTAGCAAGGCAGTATAAGTTACCTTTATACTGTCCGCTACACTTCCTCCCGCTCGGGGAAGCTTCGTCCCGAAGCTTCGCATGGGTCCTCTCTGAATGTTTGGCACCTGTTCAGCAACGGCACCCGCCGTTCCCGACGACATCCACCGTCGTCCCCCGGTCGAAACCACGTCCGTACACCAGAGCTCCGAAGAGACTCTACCTGACACAGGTCTCCGCCAAACACCAGAGTCACTACGCTGCCACCAATTTGTAACGTGTAGCGTCACCCATCCAGGGGCTGACCACGCTCGCGTTGCTTAACTTGCGTGATCAAGATAGGAACTCTACCACATCGCCAGAAAAGCTAGCTCCCTAGCGAGCAGTATAAGTCCCCTTTGATACGTCCGCATACACAACGAATCTCGTTTTAAGTTATCATTTCGCAGATTCTACAGTCACATAATGACCTTGTTTGCGATTACAAATTATCACCCGACTGATTTCATAGTACCCTTTGTTAGACTGTCATTTGCCTCCTAGATTTGATGACGGGTAATCCTGTTTACTTTATTTCAACTAAGGGCTCACAGTGGGTGTGACCAGTCAGCAAAGGATGCTTACTCCTCCATGGCACCTGATATGGGTAATCCTGTTTACTTTATTAACATTGTGTTAAATGTAATCATAATCCAAAAAACCCAGTCAAGTGTAGGGCACATACCCCCGTCAAAAGCGAAGGCAGGATCAGGTACCATGGAGGAGTAAGCATCCTCTGTTGACTGGTCACACCAGCTGTGAGCCCTTAGTCGAAATATTTTGAACTTTATGACAAACGGGACGATATTCAATTCCTCCAGTCTCAACTTCATATTTATGTAGCAATATTTCATCATCACCTGCATATGGTGTGTATGTCTCTCAACTTATATACGATATGCAAGAGCTTGTTCTGTGTATGGTCAGTTTTGGAATCGAGGCAAGCTACTTGCAGACAAGTTGTTGTTACAGGTTGCAACAGTCACGTTTAAAGGCAGTATTTCGTAAGTTCTATGGTCGTTATAACAATTAGTTTAACAGTATGACCCATCATTGAGTCAAATGCTGTCTGATGTGTTTCATAGCCATTTTTCACACACTGATTTGACTACAGATTGTTCCGTTTACCTGATCAAACTATGGGCTCACGGCGGGTGTGACCGGTCAATAGGGGATACTTACTCCTCCTAGGCACTGGTGTGTCCAGGGGTCCGTGATTGCCCAACTCTTGTTCCATGTATTCTATTTAGGACTTACGAGATTGATCATATTCGTATTTTGCCTTTACATTTTCTTATCAGTACACCAAAGAGGAGTGTTTTGTAGCTTTTTTTTATTATGTACAAGGGTATGTTCCCTTTGAATGAAGGGAATTCTTACTCAGGCATTTTTTTTTTACCTGTGCCTTTGTTCTCGGGTACGTTAAGTTACCATGGCAACTGATGTCAAACACGAACCTACAGTCCTCGACACTGTACCCATACTGCATCAAGTATAGACATACGAGACGAATTAGCCCAACACCACTAGTATCAGACACTTTCATTCTATCATTTTCAAAATCATAAGTTTGAAGACAGAATGTATTCAGAATGAAAAGTCACCGAAATTTTTACATCAATACGTTCAACAATCAACATGTAACTGAAAGTTTTAATAGTGAATGACAACTATGTTAGATGTCCTATTTATCCTGCTCTGGATGTCGATCTTCTGCGGCGTAATTTTGATTCCCGAGGACTAATCCTGGTGAACTGCCATGATTTTGGACTTTTGTCTAACATTGTGGAGTTTATTCTAAACACAAATATTGAGCTCCGAATGAAATCTATTGCTGTTTTAACAATCCAAGTCCCCCAACAGAAACAGGACAGAGACCTAAGAGGTATGTTTATTGGACTTCAAGACACAATCCAAGTTCCCCAACAGAAACAGAACAGAGACCTAAGACGTATGTTTATTGGACTTCAAGACATACATAGTACAACACACAAAACACACTTTCGTTTTTAAAATTACAAAGTCTGAATCATAAAAATATGGTATGATAAATAAAGCTTTTTCACAGATGATACGAAATTACAAATTACACCACTACAAGTCGAACATAAACAATTTATAGATCACTTGAAACCCGTGAATCGTATACAATTATCTTCCATGAACAGAGAAAATTAAAATGAAAAGGCTGCCCATAGTAAAATGATGCGAATGAACGAATTTTTGATGTTGATGAAAAAATGATATAAATAGCAACAGTTACAGATGAGCTTTCATGTTACAATAGAATGGGTTAATCTGGCTAGGGAATCACAGCATCAACAAACATAGCTCTCCTCTCCGCAATGATTCTTCATTTTAAATCTGTACACATACATGTAGAATACACACAAACTTCTGCTGAATCAAATATCACAAACATCTTGAATGCTCATACAAGATAAAATGGTGAATGAAAAGATCACATGATGGTCACATGACTTGTATGGTACTGGTCACATGACTCATACTGTACTGTGGGTCAGCTGACTGTGTACAATCGATACCCGAGTAGCACTTATTATCACTCTCACTTTACAATAGCACACTACTGGCTGTCCACGTGAACTTTCCTATGACCTAACACTGGTTCATACTGAACTTCACGTGAGAACATTACAACATTGTTCATGTGAACAAGTGAAAATGAAAATACACACATGGCAATTAATGTAATTGAAGTGATCGTGTAAATTTACAAGATTCTTCAAATCATAACGAATTTCCATTAAGACACTTTCTACAAACAAATAAATTCAAAGCATGGATTCATACACAACATATTATATTCTTTTTTGGAATTTAGTACAAGTATAAAATTCCTAAAATATAAGTAACTTTAATATATATTTTCTACACTGTTCAATGTGATATATTGCTCCTCCTTATATCATTTCCCACCAAATGGAACATCATTAACAAACTGGTCCAAATCTTACAATAAATTTAGTCATTTACTTACATAAACATGAATTTAGTACCTGTAGTCATCATTTTTGAAAAAGTTTGTTTGTAGTAAATGCGGGTTAATCAATATTAAATTAAAAAAACATTATAAATATGTAAAACTCAGTTCTGGAAGTACCCAGTCGGATATCGTTCTCAGTTGTACAGATCAAACTGTCATCCCCCCCCCCCCCCCCCCCCTAAGATCCATCACACTACAAGGATTTGTCCTCATCTCTGTCCCTCCTTCCCTACTCCACATTCTCTGCACGCCCTCAGCGACCGGTGAATTTCTGTGATTTCTGTAACGCTTCGCTTGAGGTAGAGGACATCTCAGAATCAGCATCCGAGTCGTGGCCCGAGGGCTGAGACAGGGAGAGCGCGCTCAGATGAACATCGTCGCTGTCACTCTCGTCCGAAGTCTCCAGGAGCGAAGGGTTCCTATAACAGCAAAAAATATCGTGTACCAACATCATCAAGCTCGGCTTTAATATTCACTTGTTCTATTCTACCATCATTTTAAGCACAACTTATTCAGTTGTTTTATTTTACCAACATCTCATGCACTACTCCATTATTTTTTTTGCCAACATTTTATGCACTGCTCATTCATTTCTTTTCAGTCGAGTGTGCAGGTTTCATACTAAAAGGCCTTTGTTGCTACCTAGCAGTGGTGAATTTAACAGATTGTGCTCAAATGTAAAATGATCAGTTTCTTCATTATCACACTACACAGCACTCGCTCATAACTAAGCCAATTTGAGTACCAGCAAATACACTCAATTTCAAACATGTCTGAGAGAAGTTTACACACACTGCCTTATCAAGAACATCTAGATGTCTGAGGCACCATTCACTGGAGCAAAATTCCACAAACAACTCTTCCTAAACAATGACTATGATAATAGTGTACAAACAAAAAATATAAATCACTTGGAAGAAAGTGTTACCTTAATTCACTCAAAATACACACCAAATGAAAAGATAATACCGCCTAAACACACAAAAATACAAATTCTAAGAACCAGAGGATGAAGACTTAAGTGATGCAATCTCACACCAAATGAAACCTTTAACATTTTGTCAACCCCAAGGTTTTCCGAACTCAGTTTATCTGGATACACATGCACAGTACACCAGACTGTCAATGGGTACCACTAGATCAACAGCCCAAGCAGATTTACATCAAAACTTCGGAATTCATTTACTTCATTCAAATATCTTAATCTGGGTATGGAACCTATAATCATAGACCACACTGAACTTATTCATG
>CAJDSM010002577.1:0-14721 GCA_903981925.1 Ostrea lurida
TTGTATAATGTAACAGTGAGATTGTATATTGCAATAGTGAGATTGTATATTATAACAATGAATAACGTTCTGTAATATCATCATTATATACTGTAAGAATGGGATTTCAGAATTACGTTTCTTTTGGATACTAGTATAATTACCTTTCAAGGAGGCATGTTCCTTCATCTGAAGATACTTCAATTCCCTTTACCCAGGATGCTTTATGGTAAATTTGATTGACCCATGCCAGCAGTTATGTAGAAGTCGAAATATATTAAAAGTTCACTGATCGACAGAGAGATGGACTGACAGACGGATGAAATGTGATCAAAAATGTCACTTGATTGAGCTAAGAGAGAGAGAGAGAGAGAGACAGAGAGAGAGAGAGAGAGAGAGAGAGAGAGAGAGTAGTACATGATACGCCCGTGAGAAGGTTATATATATAGTGTGTTTTCATGATGTTTGTTTTGTGACATTGATTAGTAAACATGGCTAAAATACCAGGAGTTGTAGAACTTTACTTAAGACAATAATATCAGCCATCATCAAGCTCTGGCATACTTTGCAGTGGCGGATCCAGGATTTGTCGAAAGGGGGGGCCCGGCCCTTTGGAAAAAGTGGGCCTGCTATATGTCGCTGGCTAGAAGTCTAGAATGAAGCCCAAGTGGGGGCCCAGGGGGCGAGGCCCCCGGAAGTTCTTGGATTTAAGGGCTTTTAAAGTCATTTTAGGGGTTTATTTAGCTATAATTCTATACATAATGATAATTTTGGTCGCCAAAAGGGGGGGCCCGGGCCCCCTGCCCCCCCCCCCCTAAATCCGCCACTGCTTTGCTTTGTACATGAATAAAAGAAGGCTATATTAGCAATATATTACCCGATCTTTTGAATTTTCAGCAGTGTAGGTTTTTCGATCTATGGGTTATTTAATAATATTTTTAAAAATCTGTGGATCATACATGTAGGTTTGAGTCTCGCAGAATTTGATTTTCTCTCTATAATTTTGCAAAGGTTTAGGCAAAATCTATTACATCAGCTCAATGTTATATGAATACAACACTTTCCTTTTATCATGGATTTCTTGGGTTCTCATATCTCCTTAAGCCTCCCCTAGTAAGATAATACGAATTTTAGAACAATACAAACGGCAAACTAACAACTCAACTTTATGACAAACGGGACGATTTCAGCGTCTCCACAGTCAACTTCCCATATCTATATAGCAATATTCTATCATCACCTGCATATGGTGTCTATGTCTCTCAACTATTCGATACGCAAGAGCTGTTCTGCGATGATCAGGTTTTTTTTTAAATCGAGGCAGGCTGCTTACAAACAAGTTGTTGGCTGCAGGGGTTTCAACAGTCATCTAATGGTTATAACGATTAGTTTGCCAGTATGGCCTTCCATTGGGTTAAATGCTGTCTGTTAGGTGTGTTTCATAGTAATTTTTAAGCCGTTTTTCACACACTGATTTGACTACGGATTACTCCGTTTACCTGATCAAGACTATGGGTCCTAGGCACCTGACTCCACCTCTGATGTATCCAGGGATCCGTGTATGCCCAACTCTTATTTTGCATTCTGGGTGTGACCGGTCGGCAGAGGATGCTTGCTCCTCCATGACACCTGATCCTGCCTTCGCTTTTGTCGTAGGTCCGTTTTGCCTTACACTCGATTTTGTATGTGTGTATTTTGGGACTATGATTACGTTTAACACATTGTTTACTTCGCCAACTTACGAGTTTGATTACTATTCTTTCCATCCGTATGTTGAGAAACAAACCCTTGCCATACGCACATCTTCAAGTTGTTTACAAAGGCCTTAACTTTAAAATAGTGAAAGAAGTGAAACAGACCAACTATGCACTCACTTTATTACATTTTCACAAAAAAACGTGTAATTTTCTTTAAAAAAAATGAAGGATATGAAAATCTTTTCCACTTGCACATCTTCATGACCAAGACCCATAAAAAAGCCAAGAAGAGGAATCTCGCACCTCACGTTATATTTCCTCAAAACTACACATGTGTATGCGTTTTTATAATAAATAAACAAATAACACAAAGAACAACCCAAACCCTCGAAAAAAAATTAAAATTAAAAATTAGAAAAATGAAGAAAGCCTTGATATACACATTTTCAATACCCATACTGTAAACACTTTGTAAAATCGTTTGACGACAAGGCAGATACTCTCTATGTAGTATTTCGTCAAAACTGCTTCATTTCAACAATGTGTAATATTCTTTTAAAAAACTAAAGAAAAGCAACATTATTGCAGCATGCACATGTTCAATATCCCCGCAAAAACACTAGATGTAAAAAAAAAAATCCCCCACTTAAAAACTGAGGGAGGAGTTAGAAAAGACAAATTATGTACCCTTTGTGTAATATTTCCTCCAAAAAACTAAATGTAATTTTCTCAATAATTAAGGAAATCAAAAGTTTTGCCACATGTACAACGTCCGTACCCATAGAAACACTTTGTGAAATCAGACCCATACAGTGTACTTGAAAACTTGTACCGGCCATACAATTATGACTTTTGCATAACAATAAAAAACAAACCAAAAAACCAAAACAAAAAAAAAACCAAGAGGCCCATGGGTCACAACGCTCACCTGAGCACTGCTTCACTAAGAAGAGCAGTAGAGGCAACTTTAATTTCCTATTGTGGCCCCACCAGACCCTTGGAAAGGGGGGCGGGCATTATCTAAACAAAGCGGGAAGCTTTCAGGTAAATATCCAACATCGTCTGGTTAGAAGTGAAGAAACATTGATGAATGGTAAAGTAGGGTAGCCTAGTAATATTTGACAGTGAGTGAAAGAATAAATGCAAAGGTATTATGATCGTTGTAGAGCGACCAAGAGGAGGTCAGCACCTGGGTGGGTGGGGGGGGGGTCAGTAAATGTTATGACTACCACTTTTATTCTTATAATAGTAGGGAGAAATGTGATTGTATAGGGTGTGTTTCACTGGAAGGAAGATTTTTAAAAAAGATTTATCCCGTATAATAGTTGAGAAAGTGGGGATATGTTGTGTATAGAGTGCTATAGAAAGGAGTACTTGTCGCACGCTTCGTGGATAAAAGCACAGAGGGTAGAAATGGTGAATATGGCTAGATGAGTAATATGAAAATATATAAAAACACTAATCATCAGAAGCGCATTTTATTATAAAGTTTAGTTATTTTGGGTCAGTGGTATCATTGAGAACGAAGAGCTATGCTGTAGAGATTGTAAGTAGTAGTGAGATCTTTGTAGGTAAATAGACTTGATCGAGACTATAGATTAGAGTAATCCCATCGTACAGGGAGATGGTACGATACAAAGAGAGAGACTCGACGGATTTAACAACTTGAATTTCCACTAAATTCAGGAAGCTTTCATTTAAATTCCAGCTTTTTCTGGCCCAGTGTTTTGAGAAGAAGATTTTTAAAGATTTTCCCTATATAAAATGTAAAATTTCACTCCTATTGTTTACTATCACCCGGGATCAAGATTTGAACAAACTTGAATTTCCACTATATCAGTAAGCTTTCATATAAATTTCAGCTTTTCTGGCCCAGTTTCTTAAAGTTCTTAAAAGATTTTCCTATATAATACTATGTAAAATATGGTATGCATATGTTGGGCCCATCGTACCGGGGTCATGATTTGAACAAACTGAATCTCACTATATTAGAAAGCTTCATACAAATTTCAGCTTTTCTTGGCCAGTGGTTCTTGAGAAGAAGATTTTTAAAGATTTCCTCCTATAAGTATCATATAGGCAATCGTCAAACTTTCCCTTTCTATGTAGTAATTTACCACTGATTTAATTGTTTCATACCCTTTGTTAGACTGTCATTTTCCTACTAGATTTGACGACGGGTAATCCCGTTTACTTTATTTCGACTACGGGCTCGAGGGTGGTGAGCGTGAACAGAGGATGCTTACTCCTCCATGGGACCTGATCCTATCTGCTGTGCCGGAGGTCCGTGTTGCCTTCACACTCGATTTTGTATATGTTTTGGATTCTGATTACGTTTAACACAATGTTGCCTTCGCCTAGTTTGTATGTAACACTATTGATCCCCTATTGGGGCCCCATCGTACCCCGGGGTCATGATTTGAACAAACTTAATCTCCTTATACCGCGAAGCTCTATATAATAATATTCAGCTTTTTCTGGCCAGTGGTTCTTGAGAAGAAGATTTTATAAAGATTTTTCCATATACATGTATAATCATATGTAAAACTTTGATTCCCCTATTGGGGCCCATGTACCCCGGGGTCATGATTTGAAAAACTTGAATCTCCACTATATTATGAAAGCTTTCATATAATTTTCAGCTTTTCTGGTCCAGTGGTTCTGTTGAGAAGATTTTTAAGATTTTCCCTATATAATCATATGTAAATTTGATCCCTATTGGGGCCCCATCGTACCCTGGGGGGTCATGATTTGAACAAACTTGAATTTCACTATATTTAGGAAGCTTTCATAAAAATTTCAGCTTCATTCATGGTCCAGTGGTATCCTTGCAGAAGAAGATTTACCAGAAAGTAGGACGGCCTATATGTGTTGCAGATTTGGTTGGTTGCGATTATCTCCCCTTTGGAATATTGGGCGCTGCCTTCATTTTTGAACAAATCGTAGGAATCTTCAACCCAAGGATGGATTTGTACCAAGTTTTGGTTAGAATTTGGCCAAGACGGTCTCTTAAGAAGGATAAGATAAGATATAGATTATTAATGTCGGCAGAGGAATTGGGACAACAGGCGATAAGAGATGACGAGGATATAAGAGTTAGCTTAAAAAAAAAAAAAGGGGGGGGGGGGCAAAACTCCTGCAGGAGAAGTCAAAATGGATCAGAATTTCACCTTCATCTATAATGACCAACAAAGAAACCAGCTTGATATTTATGTCATAGAAATGAAAATAGAAACAGAAAACACCAAATGGGCGGAGGACGACCTGACGTAAAAGCATCGCTACATACCATATTACATCATGATATTACATGTACATGCACGTCATTGAACGGACTTACAAACACAAATTGCAGGTGCTTGTGGATAACACTTCCGGTAGCCCCTATATTTTCCCTTGGGGTTTTCGGGTTATTTGTGATAAAAATGTAATTTCAGAGTGTTTTTATTACAATGGAATACACAAATCTCGCATAGAAAACGGGGGTTCTTTGGGGGGGGGGGGGAATTTTTGGGGGTTGTTGTTTTGTTTTCTTTTTAATTTTCTTTCCTTCTCTTTGACTGATCACATGATTGTAGATGAACAACAAAATCTGCACCTCGCTGAGAAACCCTATCAAAATGAATGAATGATAATATATAAACAAATATTGTACATTTTTAAAAAATATAAATAATGCTCCTACATGTACAAATTACTAAAAAGAACGGTCTAAATCTACTGATGATTCGTGGATTAAATCAATCACTATTTGGTATACAGTACAATATAAATTCTTATCTTATGAAAAATACACACAGAATATCCAAGGAAATACAAGGAATCGCATACACCGGAAGTCATGACCAAAAGCACCAGTGATTCAAGCAGAAGGGGAATAAGTTTTTGTGCATGCTAGTTTTTATCTTTTCATTTACGAACATAATTTACATTTTACACACTCAGGATATTCAGCCAGGCGCTTTTCTCGTTGTCCTTCACCAAAATCTTCACCAGGAGATTAGGTGCTCATGTCACCGACTTTCTTCCAAGACTTTAAGTAATCCAACCGCTGGTTTTCTTCAGATCTAGAGGCATTCGACCAGGAGATTTGGCGGTTTTCTAACTTAACTTTCACCAGACCTATTCATCGGGATATTTGATACATTCTCTAAAATACCCAGGATTTGTTCCGAATATCACTAACCTAAATTTTCTGATTTTTGTTACAGTACATTTGTTACTTACTTTCCGAGAAATGGGCTGGCGCTTTCTCATCTGACTTCGATGAATTCTTTTATTTATAAACGCATATACATGTATACAAACTTCCATTCACTGGAGAACATACTTTTGCTAATTAATGAATTGGGTTTTGAAAAATCTTATTGATACATAATGATAGATTACACGTGTATTAGATTGAAATCCGTCCTACCGTTAACAAGGTCTAAAACATCAAAGACGTACCCAAGCACTATGCATTCAAGACGATGCAATAAAAAGAAATCGGGTTATATACAAATTGTATAACGGACAAAAACCTTTAACATGATCTCTTTCAATATAGACCATTTAATTGGATTCTGAGTTTGTTGTAAACGAATCATCAAAGATTTTAGTAACCTGTAATGACGATAGATAGCAATACTTGAAACAAAAAGTATATCAATACCATCATTATTTCCCCAAAGCAAATTTAATTACGTTCTGAGCAAAACGATCCTGAACACATTTAATTCTTGAAGTTTTCATTTTGAATACCAAATGTTTTTGGTGAACCCAGACAATTAGATTTGTCCAGCAGTCAAATAAAAAAAAAACGAGCCCTTCCGTTTGAATTGACAGTCGGCTTAACCCCCTCCCCTTCCCCCATTAAGAATTTGGAACACGATAGTCCAGTTACATCACTGATGATGATCTGTCGAGTATACAGCTAGAAAACTATATTGTAATTTATCTCTGTCCAACAACTATAACTTTTCAATTTTTTGTTTGAATTATTTCATGTTATCGTGGAGGTGGCCTGGACCCTGTTTTTTGTATAGCATGCCTGCTATAAACAATGATTAGTACTTAGATCATCGGAGCAGAGCTTAGTGTGTCAGTGCTCATTTTCTATACGTAACTGACGGTTCATATTAAATTTGACCCTGAGAAAGTTAAGGATACACGTTTTGTTGTTCAGTATAAAAAGGGAGCACAAACGAGAACAATCAATAACAAAGTATAGCAACATAATGCTAATTTTGATGCAAAACACATTAAGGTAAATCCCCATACCACGTCAAATAACATCCAATGAACCCGATGACTTTTTGGTGAAGTGTCCATGTTTTCTATAATCTAAGATAAATCCCCATGTACCACCTTTAAATTTTAAAAAGGGGCAAGGTTTCTAACCTATGTATGTATTTTGTCAAGGATGTATATTAAACTGAATTAATGGGAACAGATTATATGTCTAGCGACCTTCCCCAGGGTACGACCGCCTCTAAAAATTGAACACATCAAACTAACAAACTAGCAAAGTAACAACTCATCGTTATGACAAACGAGACGATTTCAGCTTCTTCCATCGTCAACTTCCCATATTCATGTAGCAATATTCCATCATCACCTGCATATGGTGTGTATGTCTCTCCACTTATTTGATACGCAAGAGCTTGTTCTGCGTATGATCAGTTTTTGAATCAAGGCAGGCGACTTCCAAACAAGTTGTTGTTGCAGGGGTTTCAACAGTCATGTTTAAGGCGGCATTTCGTAAATTCTATGGTCGTTTATAACAATTTAGTTTACCCAGTATGAACTACCATTGAATCAACAATGCTGTTTGATGAGTTTCATAGCCATTGTTAAGCCGTTTTTCACACATTGTTTTGACTACGAATTGCTCCGTTTACCTGATCAAGACTATGGACTCACGGCGGGTGTGACCGGTCAACAGGGGATGCTTACTCCTCGTAGGCACCTGATCCCACCCTTGGTGTGTCCAGGGGTCCGTGTTTGTTTAGCTCTTGTTTTTGTATTCTATTTGGGACTTCCGAGATTGATCACTTCGTTATCTTTGCCTTTACATCACGTGAAAACGTGTAGTTCCATTTGGGGCATTGACATCAAAGTGACAAAAATGCACATAAAGTAATCCTAATTTTGACTTCACATTCTATCATATCCCTAAAATTGTGACCTCAAAAACCATAAGGTTTTAAAAAAGAATTGATATGTTTTACCTTAACACTCCAGCAATCATTTGAAATAAAAAGAAATAGGGTAGCAGATAATTTGAAATAACAATGAACCCCTCTATGCTAAAATCCTTGAAAGTCGCATATTGGAAAACGGTGTCTAGTATTCGGATCTCTTCGCCAAAATTGAAGTCAATAATATGAATGTCGCCCTGGTTTTTACACGACTTTTAAAAGATATTAGATTTAAGTCGCAGAAAAGATGTCAACTAGATGCGAATTTTATGTTCAAAATAAAAAAATTTTGACATTATTTTGTCATTAATTACTGTAAAAGTGGTTATTTACGCGTGGGGGAAATTTACACTAATTACGCGGTCACGTAGTAAGCGCGTAATTTTCCCCCACGCGCATTGTTGAAAACACCATTTATACTAAATGTTATATTAAGTTACCGCGTATTTTTCACCCACGCGTAATGTTGGATATGCCAAAACGCGTACTTAACCCCCAGCGTAAATAACCACTTTTACAGTAAATCATTCATTCGACTTTAATTTAAAGTCTACGGAAACGTTTACGGAGCACCTCTTGTTTTCTCTATGTCGATATAAAAGAAGTCGACATGTCACCAATTTGAACAATTTACGACTTTTCAAACTCGATAAGTCTTCATTTTGATGCACTACACGACATATTTTTCTCGCTTTGGTTGTATTTAAATCAACATGACGACTTCTAGCTAATCGCCCAAAAATAAAGTCAATGAAATGAATGTCGCCCTGGTTTTTGCACGACTTTAAAAAGATGATATTTGTTGTAAGTCGACGAAAAGATCTCAACTAGATGTTATTTTCATGCCAAAAGGAGCAATTTTTGACATCTTTTCATTAAACCAAGTAAGCGACTTGATAAAATCGCTTTGTACGTAGTTTTGATAACAAATCGCATGTTGATAGGAAAATTTTATTACGGGGCGTTTGAGGTGCATACCAAATCCCAACATATACAAATGCATATTTATTATACATATTAAACAATTATCTCACCCCTACATTGTTAGATTTGCAAAGATACCAGACTATTAAAGATTTCAGCCTATACTTATAGAAATTCATCTCTTTCAGATATTTATAAACACCTTTTATAAATATGATATGTGCTCCAAATATACGGTCATTTGAATGGAAAAGAACGTATTATATGTACATTTATTACATTTTCAACAGTAAAATGCTGTATTTTATCCATTGAATAAAAATTATATTTTTACTATTGAAAATAACTAGTGAAAATGACAACTGATTACTGATTGTCATTTTATATTTGCATAGCTTTATATCTTTTGAGATCATCATGTTCTAAAATCAAAGGAAATGTAATAAATAGAAAATTCGATGCTTTTTAGTTGGATATCAAATTTATTTCACTTATAAGACAGGATTTTAAAAATATTTTCTCTCGTGCTTCGATCTCGTGAAAATATGGGGGGGGGGGGAAACCTGTCTCACTCGTGAAATAATTCAAAATCCAACTACATGTACAAGCATCGAATGCCCTCTATTTATATAGAGAGAGATTTATCATGAAATGCAGAAGTTTTGACAGTTCCTATTACTAAAGCTGAAATTAAGGCAATTTTAAAGTAGCAAATCCAGTATAGATCTTACAACTACATGCGGTATAGACTTCATAGTACTTTTCAATAATGAAATATTTTCTAACGTTAACTTTATTACTACCCATGCATTATGACATAGGGTATACAAAACGTTAAATTTTCACAAAAAGCAACAATTAATTAATTAGCCAATTATATTGATATTCAACGTATATAATATTTTGACATTGCATACTCATGTACATATGATAATGATTAACAATCACTCGATTGGTTACTTGATGAGACAATATCGTTAAATATGTTCATTTTTTGCAAGAAATTGGCATTTTGTCGACATTTTTTCATCGACTTACAACAAATATCATCTTTTAAAAGTCGTGTAAAAACTAGGGCGACATTCATTTCATTGACTTTATTTTGGCGATTAGCCAGAAGTCGTCATGTTGATTTAAGTACAACCAAGGCGAGAAAAATGTCGCGTAGTGCATCAAAATGAAGACATATCGAGTTTAAAAAGTCGTTAAATTGTTCAGATTAGCAACAATTCGACTTCTTTATATCGACACAGAGAACAAGAGGTGCTCCGTAACGTTTCCGTAAATATTGGTGATCATGTTGACATTTCAGTTATCGACTTCAAATTTATCTGAACAAATCGACCAAAATATGTCGAATTAGTGTGCTATTGTGAATAAGCATTGACTTTCGTAGACTTTAAATTAAAGTCGAACGTCGATTGCTTGATTTAATGAGAAAATTATTGTCAAGAAATGTTTATTTTGGACATGAAATTGGCATCTAGTCGATACCTTTTTGGCGACTTACAACAAATATAATCTTTTGAGTGTCGTGTAAAAAAACAGAGCGACATTCATTTTATTAACATAATTTTTGACGAAGTCATCATGTTGATTTAAGTACAACCAAGGCGAGAAAAATGAGTCTTTCAATGCATAAAGATGAAGACCTATTGAGTTCAAATTGTCGATAATATTGTCAGCGTTGAAATCGGTGACATTTCGACTTCTTTTTATCGACATATATACATGTACAACAAGAGGTACTCCTTAAACGTTTCCGTAGGAAATTTGACAATTTTTAGTTTATAGAATGGAATTATAAGCATTGAATATACATAAATTATTTTACTAATCGAGAAATAAAGGTTTTCATAAAGTTTGCAATTGGGTCGGCTTTCATAAAGTTTGCGATTCGGTTTTTATATTAATTTCTCGATGAACAAAATTATCTATACATGTACATATTCAATCCTATATTCATTCATTGACAGAGGTATTCAAGAAACCTCGTGTAATGTTTATAGTCTACAAGATCCAACCATGCGTAACAGGAAGGGAGAAAATGCAATGTACCATACCGGGATTTGAACCCGTCGTCCTGTATCTCCAGTCAGGCGCTCTACCAACTGAGCTATCTGGACACCGGCGATCGAACCTGACTGACCGCTAATCCTAGATGCCAAGAAACCAACAAATGTACACAAGGCATTCTCTTTTCAACGGAAAACATTTTTAATGAAACAAAAGGCGTCGAGCAAATGACAGAGCAAATAATTACATTTGTACAAATGTTATACCAGCAGTGGCGGATCCAGGACATTTTCAAACAGGAGTCTATGTCAGTGTGCTGCTACTCAAATATACGAGGGCGAGTCAATAAGTAACCAGTGTGCTCCATTTTCGATTGACCGAGACGGTCACCAGTGTCATGCCTTGTTACAATAAATTGCTCCGGATTTCCGATGGCACGGATATGGTACTGATTGCAGTCATTATAGGGCCAAACGACGACCACTAAAAAAGACGCTTTTCCATTTTTATCCGGAAACTTTATTATTAACATAAAGGTGAACACCTATTCGGTTAAACATTCATTATCCGGAAATATGGTCTGACAGCATGAGGCTGTCGTACATTATAACATGTTCTATGCCTGGGTACAAATTAAATGCAGGCATATCGAGTCATTCTTTAATAAGATATTGAATGTCAAACATGATCATATGTTTTTCTTCTGAAGATGAGTACCGTACTATAATTCGGTACTTGTATTTTTAAAAAAGGCAAAACAGGCAAGGAAATACACGGTGAGTTAGTCGATGTTTATGGGTCTTCTGCACCATCTTATACTCAGGTTAAATTCTGGGTAGGAGAATTCAAACGTAGTAGAACGTCTTTATAGAAGATAAAGCCAGGTCTGGACGCCCACTGGATGCCACCGACGAATAAATGTGTAAGAAAGTTCGGGATCTGGTATACTCTGATAGGCGAATTCAGGTTGCAGAAACAGCGCAGGCATTGGGCATTTCAGATGGTAGCGTGTCAACAATCTTACATGATCGTTTAGGACTGCACAAGTAAACAGTCCGTTAGGTCTCCAAATCCCTTATCGGTGAGCAATTGGCAACCAGAGTAACAGTATGCAGAACTTTGTTGAAGCGTTTAGGGTCAAAAGATGATTTTCTTTTTCGTCTGGAAACTGTAGATGAGACTTAGGTTCATTCTTATCAGTCAGAGAAAAAAGCTCAACAGTTCTCAGTGGGAAGGGCCTGGGTTCCCGAGGCCAAAGAAGTTCAAGACACAATCATCTGCTAGCAAGGTGATAGACACAGTACTTTCGGACGCAAAAGGCGTTATTAGTTGAACCCAAGAGAAGTATGCAAGCTTGCTAGATCAGCCGAGAAACCACCATCCGTGAAAAAACACCAAGGTAAACTCTCTAAAGGTATTTTGCTGCAACAGGACAATGTGATAGTCCACACTTGTAAAGTTGCAATAAATGCTGTAGAGCATAACGGGTATGAAATACCACCTCCTGCCCATTCGCCTGACCTAGCTCCTAGCGACTTCTTCCTATTTCCAAACTTGAAAAAGGATATCCTTGGACGTCATTTCCGGTCTGACGAAGAAGTTGTGACGACGGTTTAGGAGTGGGTCAATGGAAAGGATCATGGACTTTTTCAGGTCTGGGCTGATGACACTTGAACACCGTTGGTCTAAGTGCATCGCACTAGAGAGCAATTACATTGAAAAAGAATACTATTAGGTGGATCTAAACTGGAAATAAGTTAAACTGATTACTTAATTATTGACTCGCCCTCCTATGTACTTCTAGGGCTGTTGAAGACGCAAAAATGGAAAAAACGACCTAATTTTATTTTCAGCCAAAGGGATGTAGATTGTAGTTCCCGCAACGCCTACCAAACCCGTAGACCCACCACTGGACTAGCAATATGTGTCCAACTAATATTACATATAATAAAACAAACCACTTGTACACGTTACATACCGGTATTCTTGTATTCTCACTCCTTGCACACAATCGTGAAAAAGGCAGGGTCAGTCATGAATTTGACGAAATATAGCCCCTGAATCTTTTTCGATAATAGATAATACACTGAATAAATACATATGTAAATAGGATATAATAAGACTCCTATAACCTGCAGTGTATTCGTTTCTATTACAGATACATGTACTAGTTTATTGTATGAAATGTATACGTTTTGATCACCATTCAACTCACTATATACAACCATTTACAGGCAGTACATAAACTTACTACTGGGAAATCATTTATTTCGAGGGCACCAATTTTCGAGGTTATATAAAAAAGGTATTTTCGAGGGGAACGTAAATTCGATGATATCTACATTGTCGAATGATAATTTGAAAGAGTTGTCTTTCTTATTTAAATAAATTCGAGGATGACGGCAACCTCGAAAATAGCGGAAATTGAGCCACCTCGAATAATGATGATTTCACAGTATTATACAACACTTCCGGTGATGAACCGGACATTACAACATTTTTTCCGATTCCGTTCCGTCATCATGACCGTTGTTATTGGACAATCTTTTTCCGGGCCTTTCAATACGGGGGGTTGCAAACATAACCTGGTCCCCGTTGGTAAGGGCGCCCATGTCTTTATGAACAGTGATGTCATTGGCCCAGCCTATGGACGTCTTGGTACATCTGGTCGCCAATGTCCGGTTTTCTCGGAGCGTATAAAATTTCTTCTTTAACACGGATTTTACCTGTGAATCAAAAACAAAGTGAACCCTTTTTGTACTGTTGTTGATAGGTTATTCAATGCGTTAACTACGTGTATATTTACATTTGAAATACTTCTGGATCTAGGTTTCAAATAGGTACTTACCTCTCCATTCAGAAAACAGTAAAACAAAGCAACAAAGAAGCCCTGGAAAAATGAATGAAAGAAATTAGAAATTAACTATAATTGTTTACATTCTGAATAATTAATACATTGTAATTTTCATCCCCGCGAAAAGGAATTACCAATGGTGCTAATGGTATTGCCTGAAGATGTAAAGGCAAAGATAACGAACAGTGATCAATCTCGTAAGTCCTAAATAGAATACAAAAACAAGAGTTGGGCAAACACGGACCCCTGGACACACAAGAGGTGGGATCAGGTGCCTAGGAGGAGTAAGCATCCCCTGTATCATAAACACATTTTACTACGTAAAACCGTTGTCATTCCATTTGTTTTTGTGTGGAAGTATTTAGCATGTCCAAACGTTGCATTTACCATCATGTTTTGAAACAATGTACATTATATAGCAAGAGATACTGTGAGCAATGCTTGTTAAGAATATCACCGCTTACCCGAAAGTTTTAAGAATTTTAAATGGAAACTATATTGCTACTTTAATGCACAGTGAGCTTGAAGGTGTTAAAGTAAGAATAAATTTGTAAATATCTGGACTTCTGGATTTAATTTCTATTGAAGCTTTGCATAATTATATTTCTTCGTTTCCTCTCACACTTGTTCTTTTATTGTTTCTTATTCAACAAAAATTTACTAGAGTGTTGCACTGTATTTTTTGCAAAAACCAAGAAACTTGAGAAATTGAAGCCATCAGCTATGGGGTCCCAATCTATATATTTGATACGATTAACCGGTTAATCGGTCCGGAACTATCTTGCGGTTAACCGATTTGGCGGTTCTATTTCGATTGCCATCCAACTTATAAAATATGAACTATCCATGGAACGAAGATGTTCCCTACAAATTTGGGGAAAAGTCAAGTGTAAAGGCAAGATAGACGAACAGTGATCAATCTCGTAAGTCCTGAATAGAATACAAGAAATAAGAGTTGGGCAACACGAAACCCCTGGATCTCACCTGAAGGTGGATCAGTACTAGAGGGAGTAAGCATCACCCTGCTGATCGGTACACCCACCGGAGACCCATAGTCTTGATCGGGTAA
>CAJDSM010002581.1:0-14894 GCA_903981925.1 Ostrea lurida
TTAGTCGCCTCTTACGACAAGCAAGGGGTGACGAGGACCTATTCTAACCTTGGTCCCCACGGGGTCATACAATTCTGAATACATATAGGTATTTAAATACCTAAATTATCACACATTAACACTGTTCCTTCGTGATTCTAACTTGGAGGTATTCATACGTTATATTTTATACTTATCATACACATTTATGCTTTATTGTAGCATTGCATCAATGTACTTGCATTTGGTGATAATGAGAAATCATTTCATGTTAATAATTATCGTAATACTTGCGTGAGAACAACGTTGCGATTTTGCATGCTTCAGGAAACTTCCTCTGTTACCTGCTTTCCAACAGTCTTTATTTTTATCTTCATTTAATGACTTAATAAGAAAACAAAACCAAGTGGAGCAGATATATTCATTTAAACATGGATAATTTAATTTTCTTTCCCATTTTTTTTACTATTATTTCATGGTATTTTCTGTATCATCGCATTTGAGATATTTTTTCGAATTTAATTGTGCCCGTAAAATCGGCATAATAATGCAGAGAAAACAAGTTACAGGCCACGCCTTCGTTTAATGTAAACCATTCACCATCACTCACAAAGTGTGAAAGCCCTGCCTACCGTTTCAACATCGGGCAGCGTTTCGTGCAAAGCATTTCTCGCAAACCGTTCACCGTGCCGTGCAAGAATCGTTTCGTTCCATTGAAGTTGGATAGTAGCACGCTTTAGGGTCTGTACCATAAATGTAGTACGTATTGTAAAGCACATTGTTGGTGTCTTACAAAAGCGTTAGGCAAGTTTTGAACACCGTAGGTAATTAGAATTTGTATTTGCTATCTGAAATGGTTTTTTCCAGGCTTCTGAGGAATTAAAAGAACTTATCACAAAATATATGCCGTTTGAGGAGGTGGATGTTCCGGAGGCCAATATCCTACTGATAGGACAAGTGGGTGCAGGGAAATCCAGCTTTCTAAACACCATCAACTCCATATTCAAAGGAAGAATATCGTCCCGGGCATGCACCGGAAGTACAGAGAACAGTTTAACCAAACGTGTAAGGACATAATTTTTGGCCTATCTATTTATGTGTCCGCTGGAAAAAAACTTTTATCATTTGCAATAACTTTTGAATGGTAAGTTAAGGCTTTCATATTTCACTTGAGTATTTCTTAGGAATAGCCCTTTCCACTGGCATGTGGAATCTGGGGAATCAGTGTTTCACAAACACATCTAGAATTTACTCGAAAATTAGTCAGTACTTGTATGTGTTAAAATATCATCGATGTTGCCTTTTTAAAAATATGTTCTGCCCCTCCGCTTAATAAAAAATTCCTTTGTTAAAAAATAACTCATCCTTCATGCTTTTAGATATGGCGATTATATACATACACGCATTCATACAGTTGGACAAGTGCACACATACATACACGTGAAATACTTGTACGCTAATAATGTAAATCTAATTATAGGTAACTCATAAGCTTGCAAATAAAGAAACATCATTTGGTTTCTGACCATTTCGTCTACTTTGACTTACTTTGTGAAAGCACTTCCAAATTTTCAACAACTTACATCAGAATAAGTATAGGAGATAGAAATATGGATAAGTATTTGAGAACGAGGATGATCAAGTCCACTAAATATTTGCAGTTTCTTAATAACCTTGTTTTCAATCCTTCATTTGACGTATTTCAAAGGCTTTACTTTCAACATGTTTGGAATTCACTAGCAAATATAATGTTGCTTAATATCGAAATGTTAAGCTTTCATACACCACTATCTTGCTTTTAGACACCTTTCATCAATTCATATGTGCTTAGGTCTATATGACTCAGTAAACGTATGTAGCTACAGCAGCTCTCAGGGATTTTTTCTTTAAATTTTATTTAGGATTCTTCATAGCAACTTCAGACAATTAAATCCAAATAGTTGTGGCTTTTATAAGATGACGGCATTCATACCAAAATAAACAATGTTTACAATGAGATTGGTTGCTATTCGTTATCTTCACTTTTTCGTTTACAAATTAGAATCCTTGAAGAAGTGCTTTCTAGTACCCCCAGTGTTCAAAAAATAGTAGAGGAGAAGTGGGATTGAAAATAAGGACTTGATAACATAAATACTCAAATTAAACAGGTATCGGATGAAGCAGTCCATCTGGATATTGTTAGAGTCCACAATATTGTGTATGATGTTACAAAAACAACTTATCAAATGCCTTTTTGTTACCAAAATCCATTATTTCTTTCATGTTATTTTGCCCTTTTAAAAGGCACATCCAAAATACTGCATGCTATCTCATAAATTAAATTTTGGTTATTTCCGTAGTATTGAATTTTTTATTTAGAATTTTATACATTACAGTTTGAGAAATTTCGAGTCCGGGATCCAGCAGCAAAGACGTACATGAAATTTCGGATTTGTGGTGACCACACGCGTGACACACGAGGAATAGAGGAAGGCTTCTCCATTAAAAGTGAAGATCTAGGATTTATCCTCGACGGGAACCTGCCTAATCATTACACTGTATGTATATATCTCCTTTATTCAAATTCTGAACCTTTATATACTTCTTTCTTCAAATTATGTACCAATAGAGTATCAAAGGCAAGCAATTTCTTTGTAAAAGTAAGAGTTTTATTTTGATAAGAAATTAATGAATTTTGAGATTTTGTCAATGATTTCAAGACAATTAAGTTTTAATTCTAGGCCCAATTCCAATAAAAAGAAATGCAAAACCAAAAAGTCATAAAAATCAATGTAGTTGAAATTGCGAATTGAAATATATTTATCTTTTTTTATTAGGGAAGGGGGATGAAGATACCAAACAATTTTACACCACTTGTTACGACGTCAGAAATGAATTATGATCATATTCTGGCGATTTTTGACCTATCTAAAAATTCTAGAGTACTCCTCTTCAAAACCCAAAGATGAATACTTGGCAAATGAAGTTTATACAAGCATCCTCCCTAGGACTTGCATCAATTTGAGGTTGACGTCTTCTGGCAACGTCACTGCTTGAAAACCTTAATTCTCGTTGCACTTATTTCACTTCAATAAAAGACAAAAATTGCCTCTTTGGGGAAACAAACCTCCGATCAGCAAATACAATGTCATTACGCGTCAACTGTTAACATTTCCAAAAAGGATCGTGCCTATTTTCCTTTACCCGTATGCTATGGTTATACCTACCTAATTTGAATTTTTATGAACCTCATCTACGAGTTATGAATCCCGAAGCAGTACAGTTGTGTGATAAAGACTAGGATGTCATGCCCATGGATTTATTTATCATCATACTGTTTTTCCAGTTTAACCCAGTAGAAAAAGCAACACCAAAAGTTCCAGGATTCATCAAAGAGCCGACCCTTAAGGACAGGATCCATGCTGTTGCTTTCGTCATTGATGGAAGCACATTTGATGTTTTGCCAGAAGGAATAATTAAAATATTGAAAGAGATGAAAACGCTTGTGATTGAAAGAGGTATGCTTTAATCCTATGATACGGAACAATAATATTTCTTATCGAAAAGTTCCATTTGCATATCGAAGAAAAGGAGCCACGTCATGATTAACATGTTATGAGCTTTCTTTACTTCTTTTATACTTGGTGATGTTGTGAGAGAAGTGAATGTATTTTTATGAACAACAGAAAAGTATGTACGTACATTAAGAATTTTGCCACCCCAGGTATATTTTGTGAAGTCTTTCATCAATATAAGCACTTGCGTGGCTGTTTGCGTTTGAACACATCTTTCAAGCTGCTGTTCAATGTTAGCTTAGTTATACAGATAAGGAAAATAAATTTTGATTTCATAACCCTTGGGATTGTTAATACTTTTAACTAATAATCAAGTAAATATAAGACCTCTGGGCGATTTGATATAAATTAACTAATTTGTTTACACTGGCTCTCAGAGATAAATAAATGCTATTTTATTTCATCTCTTATGAATATAGGTGCACCTCAGCTAGTGTTTCTGACCAAAATGGACAAAGTATGTAAACTTGTGGAGAAAGACATCAGCAATTTGTACCTAAGTGACGTCGTGGAGAGTGCTGTTAGCAGAGTGGCTGACGTCATTGGTATCCCGAGATCCCACGTTTTACCAGTGCAAAATTACGAAAAAGAAACAAAACTTCTAACAAATCTCAATATCGTGGCTCTTGGCGCATTACATCAGGCACTCATGTTTGCAGACGACTTTTTAGAAAACCAGTATGAACTTGAAAATTAGAGGTCATAGCCTCTGAAAACAAAATTATAAATCGTTTAAAACATGTAAAATGCAAGCTAGGAATAGTGTTGCTTGAAATCTATTGTTTTGTCGGTACCTTTTAATCACTACCGATGTACTTATTCCCCAAAAATGGCAAATGTGAGAGACTGGATTTAAACTGGAAAATTGCAGGATGAAATCATGNCCAAAAATGGCAAATGTGAGAGACTGGATTTGAAACTGGAAAATTTCAGAATGAAATCATATTTGAGGATGTAGAGATATTCAAATGGAGCGTTTTCAGTTTCTCCATCGTCAATTTCTCATATCTATGGATCAACATTCCATCATCACATGCATATGATGTGTATATATTTCAACTTATTCGATAAGCAAGAGTTTTTGTTTCTGCCTATGATAAGTTTAGAATCGAAGTTGACTATTTACAAATATGTGATTGCAAAGGTTTCAACATTCACGTTTAAAGTCAGCATCTCACTAATTCTATTATCGTTTTAATGATAAGGTTTGCCCATGCATCCCGGTTTTAAGTCAGATTGCTGCCTGACTTATCTCATTGCAATGGTTTAAGCAGATCTCTGTACACTTGATTTTGGACTACGGATTACTCGCTTCACCTGATTAAGCACATGGACTTACAGAGAGTGTGACCAGTTGAAAGGGCGAGCTTACTCCTCCTAGGCTTGGTGTGCCAGCGGGTCTGTGTTTGCATAACTCCTGTTTTACATTCTGTTTCAGATTTTACTGTTCTTTCTCTTTACCTATTCAGAAGTTTCATTATATGTAGCTGGGTTTACAAACTGAAATGTGACAAATGGTTTCAAAACTGGTGTTCGAAATTTTCGCAAAGCAATATATCAGAAATGTTTGATATGTGATTTTACAGCGTATTATATAGTAGCAACAGATAGGTTTATCTAGCAGTTGCATGTAGATGTTGTCTTACTGCTCATCTTAGTTATTGTCAACTATTTTCCGTATCTACATAGCAATGTGGCTTTCGAGCACTGGCAGGCGATGATTGGTTTTTGTACTTAATCATGTACTTTATTGGTTTTTGTACTTGATCATGTACTTTATGGTCGTGCGATTTCACCATTTAGCTCACCTTATTTGAAGCATCGAGTAAGCTTTTCTGACCACATTTTGTCCGTCGTCCATTTATCTGCCTGCCCGTCTGTATTTTTATATTTTGTCTATAACTGCTTAGCCAATCTTAATCATATTTGCCATCAAGCATTTTGGGATAAATGGGATTCAGACTCTTTGAATGAAGGGGCATGCCTCCTTGAAAGAAGAGAAAGTCATAAAAACAAAAATATGGTTGAGCTCAAGATCTTTCAGCAAGTTTTCTTCGTAAGAACCAATTGTCTTTAAAGGTTACCTGACAGATTTCTGATATAGTGAAGATAGTTCCCGACGGTAGAGTATGATCACAGTAGGATATCAAAATATTGAAAGATCTCAAGAACAGCCAGGCCATAAGACTGAATATTTACACGAAGCTTCCTGATATGGTGTAGATTCAATTTTGTTCATAACATGATCTGCCCATGGATAGTGTGGGGCCATAATAGAGGATAATATTTTCTATTTAACATGCTGATATATAGGATAATCGTTTTGTTTTAATAGCCATTAAACACAGGAATATCATTTTCATCTTTGATTTGCACACGTACGACCAGTCAGCACAACATAAAATGAAAGAGTTATTCAACATTTTGGATCTGACTGTTCAAAGTGTTATCATAACCAAAGAACATCAGGCCAGAAGTCCGTACGATTTCCGACAGAAACTTGCAGGGACTATCTACGAAATAAGAATATGCAAGAACATAAACTACCACACGTTATATGAAAAGGCAAAGATAACGAACAGTGATCAATCTCGTAAGTCCTAAATCGAATACAAAAACAAGAGTTGGGCAATCACGGACCCCTTGACACACCAGAGGTGGGACCAGGTGTCTAGGAGGAGTAGGCATCCCCTGTTGATCGGTCGCTCCCGCCGTGAGCCCATAATGTAACTATACATCGTAAAGCGCGTCATATATGCGCAGAAATTAAATTTCTTTTTTCACATTTTCTGGATTCCTAGCTGTTCAAAGAGGCGCACTATATTCATGACACTTATCCACACATTGTTCACATTGGTATCGCATTCATGAGGAAATGACTAACCATTGATAACCTAAATGTCACATAACTAAACGATACTTGAATAAACCGTGTGTTCAATGCACGGATTGGCAATAGTCTTTCAAAAATGGCGTAATGTCCGCATACAATGTAAACATAAACGCCTTGGTCCATAGTGTTGATATTAAAGTTTGATATGGGTTATGTTTTATGATGTTAAAACGCTATGGTTAATATTATACGAACAAGAAAGATTCAAGTCCATATGTTTAACTTAATAATTTTGTTTTTACTGAAGTCAAAATTACATAGATTAAAGGAATTATACCTCACGACATTGGTCAGCATTCTGCATAAAACTCCACAACAATTGAGAATATAAACATTGCTCTCTCCAACACGATCGTATTTTGCCATCTGTTAAAAAGGCAGCATTAAAGTTGAAAAATTACCATTCCAGGCAAATTACATTACTCAGATTCAAGATATTTCTGTTTATTTTCTTTGATCAGAAAATAACGAACAGCGATCAGTTTCATCACTCTATTAAGTGATACAAATCAAGAGTTGGGTAAACACGGGCACCTGGATATACCAGAAGTGGAGATTCTAAGTAGAGTAAGTATCTCCTGTCGATCATAATCACTAAAACTAGCGTTAATCATACTTATGTGTGCCCATGCGTTTAAATCATTTAAGGTCACACACCACGTTCGTTATCTGTATATAGTTTTTAAAACTATTCTTAATATAAAATCATAGTCTTTGAGAAAAAATAGACTGTATTACCTAGTTTTTGGAAAAGATAACAAATTATGAGGATTTTGGAATATTTTTTGTCATTGAACATGTATACGAAAAAAAATGTAAAACAATCAACAACAAAAAAACCCCAGCGTACATTTATCTTTTATTTTTCTTTTTATATCTGTACAGCATTAGATAAAGAAATCCTGAAGTTTTCAACACATGTTTGCATTCTTTTTTTTAATTCTGAGAAAACTTGATTTGCACAAGTGTTTATATTTGAGTTACCTGTCAATGAAGATTAATAGAATCCTTCATTAGTACGAGTGTGGGGTAGGAAAAGTCAACCGAGGGAACAAGATTCGCAGTATAGGACGAGGCTTTGCTGAGTCCTAGACAGCGAATCGTGTTCCCGAGTTTACCAATCCCACACAAGTCAATAATGAAGGATTATTTTGGATTATTTTTTGCACATTTTCCCACTGTTTATTGCACAAATTCTGGAGGGTTCAGAAGATTTAGAATTATCGGTATCCTTATTTGGACTTTAGTGTAAAAACTAATTAGACAGACAGAAAGAGCATACCAGAAAATGGTTTGCTAAAAATGGAAACTAAAAATGTCAAGGCAGTCCAACAGAAAGCTATATCAAATTGAACTTTAGAGAAAACAATGAAAAAAAAAATCTGTCACCTTGTAATATAAATCGTAGAAAATATATGACATCACAATCAATGACGTCGCAGCAGTGTGATACAGCAAAATCTCACATGACTGTCTCACATGGGTAAAGTCGGTCTTACACTGGTGAAAATGTGAGAAAGCAAATGTAATGTCCCTGTACATATAGAATACTACACATACCACAAAAACACTTGTTATATACAAAAAGGCGAAGTTAACATTGTGTCAAACGTAATCATAATCCAAAAAACATATACAAAATCGAGAGTAGGGCAACACGGACCTCCGACAAAAGCGAAGGCAGGATCAGATGCCATGGAGGAGTAAGCATCCTCTGCTGACCGGTCACACCCGCCGTGAGCCCTTAGTCGAAATAAAGTAAACGGGATTACCCGTAGTCAAATCTAGTAGGAAAATGACAGTCTAACAAAGGGTATGAAACAAATCAGTCAACATATGACTTAGTGATAATTTGTAATCGCAAACTATACTTATATTTTCATCATCATAAAAAATTATGAAGGGATTGAATGATTTTTGCGTTTCATGTAACTCTTAATATTATTGGAAGTCTTCAATGTTGGATATAAAACCAATTGTGAAATGTACACTGCGTATGCCATTCAGGGAAAGCAATACACCATAATTTGACATTCAACCCAATAACAATACACTATACATTTAAGCTGCTATGTATGAAAAATGTTAATATTACAAAGCTAAAAATGAGTAGACATATATCTGCTTGAGCATTAGGAGAAGGTGAAGAAAATATTCGAAAATGTGGTTACTGGTGGAGATGACGAACAATGATCTCTGGAGACAGCAGAGGTAGGATCATGAGCTTAGGAAAAGTCAACAATGACTTGAGGATTAGCAAAGTTTTACATAACACTCCGTCTCCTGATTAAAGCATATCCTCTCATACAGCTCCACTCTGGGAATCGAATTACTTCCACGGGTAGCCATTTTTTCACTTGGTTGTATGCAGAATGGCTGTTAGATCTTTTCCATTTTAATTTTGATACACTTGAAATGTTCAAATCTATGTCTCTTGGAAGCACAGCGTCGTCAACCATAAGGAAAAGCACTTTGTGAGCGAGTGTTTTCCTATTCGTTATATTTTCCATAACAGGAATCAAATGATAATTTTTACAATATGTATCCGCTAAATACCTAGGCGTTATGAAGAATATTAACGACGATGAATTATCAATTAGGTCTCCTGTAATTTCAAAGATGTTTCTCCCAGGATTGTTTAATTCACAGTTATTCAGTATGATACCGGCGTTAATGTTTTTATCCAACAGCTTATTGTACAGCTGACTTGTGACGTCAACTGAATCTTCATCAGAACAAAATATATAACAAGTGTATCTATACCGTTTTTTTGTTAATTCAAAAGGACACATTCTGCGCAGTAAAGAGAGTAATTCATTTCTCTTCAAGAATAATGTATATAAAACTAATGGTGTTATCAGGACAGCGATCGTTTCTATATAATATCGTGTATTCATTGATATCAGGTGGGAATAGTTAAGAACAGTATCCCTTGTTAGATTGCCATATTTGAACTGCTGCATAACTTTGTTCACTTTTTCAATATTAGAAAATGTGTCCATCTGATAAGAGTATGGCGTTTCTGGAAGCACTATATAAGTATCAGGATGCTCAAATGTTGCATAAATGAATGCTTTCTTTTTCTTATCGTATTTCAAGCGTCTGTACATGACTTTATGTATACCATAAACAAATGTATTGGCACACATAGAAAACGCTGAAAACGCATATCCTTCATCACTCTGCAATATGATATTCTTCAACTCACAGCGCATAGGTATAAGAAACCAATTTCCTAATCTACCACAAATGGAAAACATTCTGGTTAGATAAGAGCAACCGCTACAAGAGGCACGGCGTGACATATTCTGTATTTCCTCTCCATTTATGAAGTAGTTTTGTTGAATATCCTCCCCTTCTTTTTCTAGTTTCATCGGATACCAAAACAGATGTAATTCATTCCCAAGCGGCACGAGTATCACATCCTGAACTCCGTAGTATTTTTTCAGTATTTGTTGACTATAAAGATTAATATAGGTCACTGTTAAAATTTTCGAGGGTATCTTCCATGTCCTATTTATTATACACTCTCCTAAAGACGCCTTTGTCACTACCTGACACATATATCCCCCATAGTCTTCCTCCTCCACAAACGAAATGATTAGAGAACTTTCTATAGTGATGAAATCTCCGTCTGTGGTGTTGGTAGTATTAAATTTTATACTTTGACCATCAGCATGTAGTACTCGATTGTCTTTTTTCCATTCTACTGTCATGATGTGAAGACGTGCATTATATTCAACATTTGTTATTAAACAATGCAAGACTGCAGATTCACCAGGGGAACTCGATATCATACGCGCACTTTGTGGGACAGTATTATCAATTCCCGTATCACAATAACACGTTTCACTTTCAGTTTTGTATTTCATTATGTTTTCTGTTTGATAAATCGATATATCGAATGTCTCTGTCTTACTGCACACTTCATTCACGAATGATTCATCTTTGATCGACCATTGATTCGGAAATCTTGGTCCATATGAATAATTGGAAATGAACAGATGTTGGTGTTGTCCAGCGTAGAAATTCGATGTTGTAAAGCACGCAACAAATAAAACAATAACGCTTATCAAATAGATCAATGATATCCTCAGGAAAAATTTTAAACAGTTAAGTATATATTTAGAAAGTATGAATAATAGAGTTTCAAAAACGACTATACATTGCATTATGATATTAAATAGAAAATACATGAGATAGAGATCTATGTTTGGATATATAACAGTCATATAAAGCAGATTTGCAAGTCTATAGACAATCGCATATGTAATACGTATTTCTATGGAAAGCATTATGACAGAAAAATAGAAAAGATATTCTACAAGTTCCAGATTGACTTTGTAAACCATTAATGGAACATGCCATAGACTCAGACACAGAAGAGTAATAATGATCTTCATTACCAAAAGACATTTTGCATCCAAACTGAAAATAAACAAGACATGTTTTTAGAATAAAACTAAAATTTCATTTGAATAACACAAAAGAAATCAAAGCAGTCCAAACATATATTTGGACTAAATTGTAAAGGCAGAGATAACGAACAATGATCAATCTCGTGTGTCCCAATTAGAACAAAAACAAGAGCTGGGCAAACACAGACCCCTGGACACACCAGAGTTGGGATCAAGTGCTTAGGAAGAGTAAGCATTTGACCGGTCACACCCGTCGTGAGCCCATAGTCCCGATCAGGTAAATGGGACAATCCGTAGTCAAGTCAGTGTGTGAAAAACTGCTTAACAATGGCTATAAAACACCGTATATGATTTATATCTGACAGCATTTGACTCAATGTTAGGCCATATTGATAAACTAAATTGTTATAACGACCATAGAATTTACGAAATGCTGCCTTTAAACGTGACTGTTAAAACCCTTGCATCAACAACTTGTCTGTAAGTAACCTGCCTCGATTAAAATATCTCATCATACGCAGAACAAGATCTTGCATATCGGATAGGTTGAGAGACATACACACCATATGCAGGTGATGATGGAATATTACTACATTTGGGACGTTGACAATGGAGAAGCTGAAATGGTTCCGTTTGTCATAAAGTTGAGTACGCTATAATTAGTTTGGCCGTTCATGCAATGTTCAACTTAGAATATCCAAGTACGAAGCAAGACATGAAGAACTGTGTGAGTCCTTAATTTCGTAGGTTCGTGGATATATTTGAATCGGCATAGTTATTGCATAGATTTAAAATGTCGTCAAATATATCTAAATTCAAATTAAAAGACCACCGCTACGAGATTCTTCTTTTCATTAGAAGCTTTTGAATGAATTTACGCCTCATAAGGAATATAAAAATAGCGGCAACTAATAAAGGAGGTTACAATTTCGTGCCTATGGATCCAACCAGGACTTTTGAAAAGGACCTGGATTACAAAAACTTACAAAAGATAGATTGTCAATGAGGTACTCCAGCATTGTTTTAATAACTTATGTGTAGAATCGAAGTGGAGTTTCACAAAATAAGTTTTTGAATGGCTGATCACTAGATATGAATATTTCCGATTTCCATTTTTTTTTAAAGTAGCAACTGTCTATAATGTTACAAAGCCTTGCCTTTAATTTATCGTGCGGAGTAGTCGTGTAAAGTGTTGAAAAGTCTTATGCTTTGATGTTGTTGATATGTGAAAGGTTCTAGGATTTCAAATTCTCTAGACGTTCTCTAGACGTTCTTTTGAGTTTTTTAGAATCCACATTTTAATTACACCACTTCTGGCATATGTAGTTGCTCCTTGACAGCTGTCAATATTTTCGTGAGGAGTGACGACAAGGGCTTAGTGGAACATTTATTAGATCCAGCAATATATCTTTGTTTGTAAGGGTTTTTTTTTTATTAGATGAACGCAACTGGGATATTCGTGTCATCGTTTCTCAATGACACAACGGTGAAGTTCCGAGGCGCAACATTGATGTCAATAAAAAAAAGTCCAAGATAACAAACAGTGATGAGTCTCGTAAGTCCCAAACAGAACACAAACAAAAGGTAAGCCAATATGAACCAAATTGAAGTGGCATCATGTACTTTGGAGTAGTGAGCATCCCCTGTCAATTATTAACACCTGCTGTGTACAAAAAATCATTTATCATACCATGCTGAAGAAATTTTGAATAGAATCGAAATACTTATGATCTAATCCAGTTTTATATTATTTGCTAAAATAATCATAATACAAACAACAAAAAGGAACTTGATATGGCTTCCAAATCAACATTTAAATATTTGAACGACATTCTATTGATCAAAATTAGTCATTTTCATTCATAAGAACTGGCAGTAAATCACAGAATAATCAACATATGCTTCATATGCAGATATCTGATTGCCCAGACGGTAAATGAACAACTCTACTTAATGATCAAACATGTTGGCATCATCGTAATTTATTTGATTATCACCTGCATGAGGTGTTCTTGTCTCTCAACTGATTCGATACGTAAAGTCCTGTTCTGCATATGATGATATTCAAATCGAAACAGGATACTGACAAATTAGTCAATATTACAGGGTTTCAACATTCTCATTTATATTCAGTACATCACATATAACTACATGTACAGGCAAAGATAACGAACAGTGAATGTATTTAACTTTGCAGCCAAACTATTGTTGGATATATATTGGTGAAGTAAACAATGTGTTAAACGTAATCATATACATAGTCGAGTGTAGGGCTACACCGGCCTTTCTAAAAGTAAACAATGTAATGCCAGAGACTGGAGCCAAATACTTTGAAGGATCAGAGCTATATCTGAGGGATATAATCCTTAATTTCCAATTTTAAATTTCTAATTTTAACATTGTAATTAAATACATATCCGAATTTTCAAAGTAGTAACATAGTACATGTAAAGGCAAAGATAACGAACAGTGATCAATCTCGTAAGTCCTTTCAACGATTACTAAATTTTAATATCTTTAACATTTAGATACGTTAAAACTACAAACAAACATTTCAAACGAAGCCAAATCTTTTTTTCTCACTTTAAATCATCTTAGTCCTTTGAAATATAATCCAAAGAAATATTTGAGTGATATTTTTTAACTTAGAATCCACTACACGCTTGTCAAATGTTACATCAGAAGCCAACTGACATACTAAATTGATAATTTTGTCCAGCAGGAGGATAATCTCAAGGTTATAATCGTTTTACATTTGCAAATAAATCCATAAAATTGTTATCGTTTACATATAATGATTAATGTAAGCCATTTAGATTTATTTTGTTTTTTAAATTACTTTTCACAAAATGACCATCACTATCGCTTTTTTCTTTATAGGAGCTATGACATTGATCACCTATTTCATTTACGTTACGATATCAATGTATGGGGCCACTACCTTAAATAATGGGCAAGGGGGGTCCCACATATTTCCATAATATCCCAGAAACTTTAGTTGCCCCATTCTGAATTTTGTAATAACTTTTACGCAAATCCCTGGATGGAACCAGTCATCTAAGATACCCTATTGACAGACCACACCCTGTTTCTGGGAGATAAACAAAAGCACACTGTGTACACTTTCCCAGATATATATATAGAGCAATATTTCAACTCTATATTTCATTTACTGAAATACATATACCTATACTTATAGGCAACAATTCCTCACATAATTAAAAACGAAATTAAGATTTTACTTTACCTTCTGTCCGCCATTACCAATACTTAGGTCTAATTCGAAAATGAGAATATATCTATTTTGGTATTCATGCCTTGCTATGTACACATCTGCGCTTTACAGACTAGAACGTAGTAAATTTAAATGACCTTCTATAATGTATTGCAAATCCATTTCAGAACCTGAATTTTCCTTTACAGAAAAGGCTTTCGTATGTGTAATGAAATTTCTTTGGATTTAAAAGGTCTTCTTTCAAACCACAAAAACAAGAATTGCATATTCACAAATGCACATGTTATCATTTTTAAGGGAGCGTTAACTTTGCAATTTTCTAAAACATTCTGAACACGCATTGTAAAAGAAGTAAACATCTTAAATAAAAGGATATATCGAAAAATCACCCCCAAACTTCCAAATGCAACACAGGTGTCCTAATTATAGCAGCCGGCCTTCATGTTTGTGTTTTCCTGCAGTCCTTATTATTATACTAAATGAAATTTTTTGCATAAAAAATGTTTGTTTATACACATTATTTTATCTGCTATACTTAAGCATTTGGATAGGTCTATTTAATATGTATCATGATGTCTTTTATATCAGTTGTAAATCTGAAGCATTAAGCTTCTATTTACATAGAATATATGAATAGGTGAAAAGAACTGATGGTCCTAGTAAGTGAACGGTGTGCCATCATTGGTTATCACTAGGTCGAAGTGATACTAAGCCCTATGGTCAGAGTTTTAGCATTCCATTTGTTAAGTAAAACCACATAATTTGTAATAGAAATGCTGGGCAAGTTGTAACCCTGCTGATCCAACCTCCAACCA
>CAJDSM010002582.1:1038-18272 GCA_903981925.1 Ostrea lurida
GTGAGGAGAGATCAGAACAACGATGTTTCTTGAGGAAAATAAATTACGATTTTTAGACAAAAGGATAATTGGCGATTCAATTGGAGACAGGAGAGGGAAGTTTTCCTATGTGAATGAAGGTTTAGAATGTGTTCCCCATCTAACTTAGGAACTAGACACTGATAAGATATGAAGAAACCTCACAATTTCGCCGAGTGTAAACGAGGTATGGTTTTCACATTGGTAAAATCTTTTATGGAAAGAATCCCGCTGCATAAACCATTCCCACTACAGCACAATAGTTGAAACAAAGCAGCCAATTGTGCTGAAAGATAGCATGTGGAGTGGATTTCTGTCTAAATATGAATCTCGCATCCTAGGATCGTCGATAGGAAAGTTTAAAGAGCAAGCTATGGCTCCGGTCCTCTACTATACTAAACAATAATTGGATGTAACGGGAGGCGTGGCAACTTCCTAGCTAAAGTGAGATACTTAGATTCTTCCTCTCTAGACCCAATCAAATTGCTTGTCCTTTAAGCAAATAAACAATTAAGAGTCTATATCAGATTGTTTTTGAATTAGAAGTAAACTGAGCTTTCTTAGGAACCACCGGTGAAATGTGAATAACGTGTCTATCCATTGTCACAACTTCACCTAAAAGTCAAAAGCCACTGTATCTAGCTGTCGTCTTAAACTGGTATTAGAAGACTGCCTACCCTTTTTTTCTTTGAATGACCAAAACACGAGCAGTAAGGGATTACAAGCTACCCCAGCACAGAAAGGAATCAGTGGCGTGAGTTACCTGTAAGATCCACTTTAACCTAATTGAAAGTGATTATAGCACACGGTTTCTATGGGGATTACTGTTATTGTTCACTACTAGTCAAATCATGGAAGGATTAAGACGGGTCACTGTAAATTCACTGGATGTTTACTGTAACCCACACTATATTCACACAGTGGTGGATAACCCAGAGTATAAAGTCGACTGTAGTCATATTGGCGTTTTACCTGTAACCAAACTTTCAACAAAAGAGTAATGGAGTTCACTTGTATTCACAGGGGTTTTCTAGGTATATCTCCAAACCTATTAGAGAGCAGAACCAGAGTAATACTTGTCACTGATACTAAGTATGATGAGCGTGACGTAGTGACGCACACACGGAGTACTACTAGAGGTATTCATTGTTGCTATCTACCAACCAGAAAGCTAATAAACTTGACAAGTCGAAAGTGCAATTAGTACTGTATCTGGGGGGCCTTTATCAATAGTACCGCATCAAGAAACCTTTATGCTTTTAATCTAAGATACTCTAAGTATCTTTTTCGATAAAGTAAAGTTTGCAAGGAATCTGCCATAACAAGCAGAGAGCTGAGGAAGGCCCGAAAGAGCTTGTACAACCGAAGTAAAAAGTGGTTTTACTTCGGGAGGAAAGAGAAACCACCGGTTCGAGTAACCGTATAGGGGGGGTCAACGAGCGAGAACACAAAAAGTGTAATCCGCTGGAGGTACTCGCTAAGTAGACTAGTGGGTTAGATGTAGACATTTCTCACAGAGACGCTGATTACCAAACTTTACAGATTAAGGTATATAATACGTGTCCACCCATTGCTCTGTGTGGGTTTTAGCTACTCGCAGTAATCCCGCGAGATGAGATAAAGGCAGAGTAATATCGCCCAACGGGAGTTGAAGCACACATCTGGGGTTTCTGCTTAACCAGGATCTATTTAGCACAGAGTATGATCCAGTGGAAGAGAAGAGCCTTCAGTTATGATCATCTAAGAGCGGTATATCTCACACTGTAACCCACAATTGTACAAGAGAAACTATGACGTCATGTTATTAGAGTGGTGGTTAACTTGAATAGATGGGCCATTCATCATTAGTCCTCGCTGAGTAAAGGACCCTGTAAGATTGCCTCACTCTGATAAAGGAATCGCACTATGGGAGTTGATTACACTTATCATCCCCAAAAATATGTTACCAAACACATGACATATGTGGTCACAAGCAGCATTGGTTTAGGCATCAAAAAGTGAGGATCGGGGTTTACCATTGTACCTGGGCACCGTTTGAAAGAGATCAGTATCCTGTCGTCTACAATAGTATCTGATCGGGAGAGTATCATATATTGATGGTCCTTGTGTAGACCCACCGGGTTTACAGAGTAATGAGTACACGCCATATCGTTGAGATTGTAAACTCTCGTCGATTTCCAAACTTGTCACAATCTTTACACAGTATTTGTTCGTGCTGGTAAACATCTTCTTCTTTGAGAAGAGTAACCTCTGTAATCACTATTATTCAACCAAGAAATTATGAAGGAGAGAATCACGGTGGAGTCTCGCTCTGGTTTAACGATGGTGACCAGGGTAAAAATGGAAACCTGGGGGTTGTATTCTGTACCACTCATAACCCACACGTATGAGGTCACATGCTATCTTCCCGGTGTGCATAGACCCCCGTGTCAACTACTCTGAAATCTCTGAGCCCAGAGTATCCTTCAATGAAGGAAGTATCGTCTCCAACTAGGAGTAATTCTTGAGGGGTTTACTGTACCGGCCTCCTCTTGAGGAGAAGTATAAATGGAGCGTAGTGATCGTGGAGGAGCCTTTGGAGACCTGAACTTAATCACTATACACAGAGGCAGTGAGAGGTAACCTAACTGACTCATTGATGCGGGTCTAAGCTGTACACCATCTCTACAAGAAGAAGGTGTATATGTCATGTTATCACCTACGATGGGGTTCTTGTATCTGTAACGCACTTGAGGAGAGCCTCAGAAAGCTGATCAGCTTCCATCACTGTAGTCGCCTCTGCGGCTGCTCTACCAAGACCATGGAGAAATTAACCTCTTATCCTATGAGGGCTACATATCCAGGGAGTCCTACCCGACTAATCACGTCATGGCAGCTTCAGTTCCCATTAATCTGCTATTCAGCAATAGCCCGAGCAGTATAGTCATCATTAAATCTTGGTCGTTATAATCTGTGAAGCCACTTTACAGAGTATCAAGTGCATCGAGAAGTAATACAGTGGAGTTGTTCACCATGTAACCAACTATACTGAGTAGGGAGATAGTCACTGTCGACTTGCAGGGGTTTGAAAGTGGGTGGTATGATTTGTCTAGCACTTTTACAGAGTCCTATGCGTCACGGTATATCTGGAGTTGTGCTGACTCGAGAACGAGACACTCCGATAACAAGAAGATATGAAGGCACCATTTAATCTGGGGTTTTACCTGAGTCGTAACCAATCGACTGAACTGAAACATCGTCCATAACACTCTAAAACCACGCAGCTATAAAGTCTAAATCATAAGGGCTGACGAGAGTTCCGAGCATCTGTGTATGGGTTTTGATCACTGAGACTTCCTGTAAACCAGATAGAACATGTAAGTAGATGCCAAGGTACGTCTACGTCCTCAGGGAAAAGCCATTAACAAATCGGGGTTACTGTAACTAACCTTATAAGCAAGATTAGTATAAGCGTCACGCGCTTGGAGTACAGGCGTAAACAGTGGAACTTTGGAGAGAGAGATAAGACTAAGCCCAGTTGAAAGTTCAGGGCTTTCAGTATGGATACTACTAGAGGACTCACAAAACGTTGGACCGTTGTATCAGGGGGCCAATAATCGCTCACCCCGGTAACACAGCCTTCTGTAGATCTTACGGACAAACCCAGTATGCTAACCCCCAGGGATGAAGGTACGGAGAACGATCTGATCTAGCTCGCGCGAGGGATGGGTCTTTTATCGAGTACCCACTTATACCAAAATACTAGTCATCTGGTGTGGTCTTGTTGGAGTTTAATCGTAACCATTGCCTCGGTATTGGGCAAAGCGAACTCTACAACAGGAGTATAAGATCAACCTCCTGTGGGTTGAGCGTTTCTCGATAACCCCACACGGTCAAATTAATTAACCCATAGGAAAAACACAGGGGCACGATGAACCCCACGGATAAGTAATTACCAGTGCAAGTGTCAAGCTCATCTGGGCGCTGGAGGTAACAATGCGTTAAACCTTGAGAGTACAAGCTACTACTCAAGGTGGGGGTAATGTAACAAGCAAAGTAACTCATGTGGAACAACACTGTTTACACATGTGGAGACCCATGATTTCTTGAAATCGTCAGAAATCCTTACTTAGAACTAGTCGCGAATTAAGTCACTGTGAGCTCATAGGGGGATAAAATTAAACTGCGTTACGGCAATGCGTTACAGATGTAATTGAGTACTACATTACGAGATATACTGGGTAGGCTGGGGTCTTCATAACTGTACATAGCAGACTACCTGTAACTGAACATGTAAACAAGAGTGGATATATCGTCCATACCTGGAGTTTGAGCTGTTGCAATCCAACCACTTATACGAGTAATTAAAGCATCCAGCTTTAACTACTGAGGAGTTTACTGTAACCACTTTATCAGAGTATATAGGGTACTGTTTATGGAACTAGGCGGACGGTAATTTAATATTTACAATATCCGTCCACCATTATTAACAAGAAGTTTGCATAAACCGGATACACAATAGCCTAACTATGCATCTCGGGAGTTTAACACAACTGTAACCGACACTAATTACAAAGCCAGAATAATATAAACAAGTGTCTAATATCTTAATCTCAGAGAATATATTACCTTGATAATAGAACTAATAAAACAGAGATAGGGGATTTGCTGTCATCATACTGTAAGTATATCACCAATCGTGGGGGTTTGATTGTACCCTTTTACTCAGCAGAGTATATGGCCGCATGCAACTGTTACCTGGGTTTACGTCGGAGAGATTTAACAATCACTATATCGCAGGAAGCGATAGTGTCATACTGTATGATTGCTGTGGTGTTTAGGGCGGTTGGAGGCTCCAACTTTCTACCACAGTAGTTAGGTGGTGGCTCAATTGTAATTCTTAGTGTGGTATGATCTTGTAAGGCACCACTCCGCCTTTATTCTTAGATGTACACTTGTCCGAGCGGCTAAGATTGGATCGGTGTTTATGCTCAGTAACCTAACTATAAGCAGATTTAATGTTGATATTAGGTAAGTCCACTAGTCCTTGATGAGTTTTTTATCTGTTAGATGTAAAACTAACATATTACGGACATGAGGATTAAAATTGGGTCATGTATTCTCCTCGAGTGGTTGTACTAGCGTAACTTGAATGTAAAATAATATAACGCACGAGAGTAATATGGTTGACAGAAGGTTTATCAGTCCTTGGGGTGTTATCCTTTGAGCTGAATCAGCCTAAAAATCTCAATGACCAATGTACTAAGTCATTGCTTGAGTCTCAAAATGAAGAAGTTTTTACTGACCCTCTCGTACCTTCTATATAACAGAGTATCAATATGGGTACTACGGTTATCGATGGGGACATACAATGTCAACCGAAAAGACAATATATCAGTTAAGATATAGTCCACTCGGAGGTCCTGCCATCCGCATGCGGCGTTTACCTGTTCCACTAATGTACAGACTATAATACGCTCACTACGGTTATTCCTTTGGGAGAGTATGAATCAGTACTGATGTATGCCTGCTACTTCACGTCACTACCTTACAGAAGTATACCAGTACACTCGGTCCATAACAGCCCCCTAAGAACACTGGACTGTGGCAGTTTACCGTACTCTAACTACCAAAATGGATACACGGAAAGATACTGCCGGATTTCACTGGAGCATCTGGTGGTTCATCATAACATTGTACCACCCGTTCAACAATACCTGTCTGCCAAGCTAGGTCTGAATGGGTGCTACCAGAGAACTATACGGGGTATCACTCTGTGCACCTACACTGTTACCGAGCCTAAGTATGTCACTGTAGTATCGGGGTTCGTTAAACTTGAGTATCATCAACTTATAGTAACACAGTATAAGTGAAGTGATGAAGTCAACCTCCAGAGTAACGGATTCGGGGTTTACCAGTAATGCCACTTATAGATGAGTCAAAGAGTCCAGGTGTAAATCGAGGGGGCTCACTTTACCTTGTGTGCCAACTTTGAGCATGTCAGTTAGGTTTCTACACACGTCCACACTGTATACAGGGGCTTTATCTCCACTGTACCACTTTATCACAGATGTAATTACAAGAATACTCCGTCGTGGTAACTCTTGGGTGTTTAGTAGACCAGCATCAGCGGTCACACCCACATATAACGAGAAGTATTGGTCGGTAAAAGCCTGAGATATCGGCGCCGAGAGTATTTACTGTACCCAAGCCTAAATACTATGAAGTAGATGGGGCACTGGTTCTCGGGAAGTGTGTTTAAAAAGGTACACTATTTGACAGAGACTACTGAGTCCACTTGATATTCGTGGGGGTTTGTAACTGTAGATACCGGAACTAAGGCTCACGTCTCTAACATTGAGTTATTCAATTGTCGACCGTTATCCTGGAGGTTCCTAACATGGTACTCACACCTTACATAATCAGACTTTTAAGAATGGGTCGAACTGTAACTGGGTTTATGTGTACCACTATACAGAGTATAGGCACTTATGTGCAATCTTGGGACTTGAAAGAATCGGATGCCAATTCATAGACAATGAACTGCCCACTGACAACAGAGAAGCGTATACTAGTGTGGGCTCAACTTTAGAGTCTCTGGAGGGAATCAGGAGGGTTTACCTGAGCTAATAGCGGACACTGACATACTTGCTTTTGGGACACGACGATGTGGAATTTTGAGTTCACTGCTGGAAATTACCATGACTAGCGGAGGTTCTTTATAGACCTATCTCCGTATCACCTACCATATACCAGACCCGCGTCACTGTAGCTGGACGCGGGATATGTATTCCCCCTGGCACCGGCTATTTAGAACTGAGTTTAGAAAATTCATTCATCACACCTCATCTGGGCTTTTCCAAACTTCTTTATAACATCATGATGATCACATCATACCCCTGCATACTGTGCAATTAAATTCTGATATGCTGCCGTAACCACAGTAAAGTTAAGGATCAAAAAAGATGCACCGAAACAGAAACCACAGTATTTTGGTAAATTGCTCTGAGCGCAATTGCGAAAACTATTAACACTAATTATGCAATTGTTATAACCCACGCGGTTTCCAAACCTGGTTCTAACAAGTCCAAAGCATACTAAACATTCGATAATCATTTTTCCCTTGAGAGAACTGGTTTCAGATTTGTAATTATAACAATAGGTCTGGTTTAAAAGTCTATATATGGATAAATCCCTTCTACCTGCTCGCCGCCATCCCCATATAATACACATTTTACCCTCATGCACTGGAAAGCTCCGTAAAATCTCTATGATAGTGAACGCACCCAACTAATCGCTGATTCTGAGTCCCCCAAATTCCCCGCGAAAGGCGAACCCGGCGATTCTGCAAATCCCCTACCATGTTGGTTACCAATTTATCCACGAGCAGCGAGCAGCCATTCCGCTGCGCCCGACTTCACCTTTATCAACTAACCGGACCACAAACCATACTTCGCGTCACACCGGCGCAATAACCAAACTCCTATAGCGACCGGATGCCTCGCGGCCGACTAGACTGTCACGCACCGTACTACCCCTTAGGGTTGTATCCACACGCCCCTAAAACCTTCACTGCGTTGGGACGATTACTTTCTGTACCAGAAAACTCAAACGTTTGATCACGCTCATTGGGAAAATCCACAATTCCTACGTGGCCCAACTAAAACCAGATCTTACATGATCACACAGGTATACACTATCAAGATTAATCTAAAGGCATAATACTTCGAATCGAATAAGAAATACAGTGTAAATAATCAATTTATACTATACGACAGATTACTACAATGTAAAAACACTTTCTAGAAAAAAAGTTTTCTAAATTTTTCCAATTCTTAAAAACTCCCATAAAATTCACTTATCACTTGCACCTGCAGATCGTACCCTTACCTTGACCTATATTGCCCGCGGCGAGAAGGTAGGTTTAGAGATTCCTCTATAATCCCTATCTTCGTCGCTCTATATAAAGTGATTCTTATCCCCCCCGATCAAATTAGATAACAAACCCTAATGGTAAACTTTCCTAAGACAAGTCCTTTTCTGTTCATTTCTTTGAGCACTAGCTCCAAGGATTTTGTTCCGGATAAAAAATTCAGCCTTCCAACGCACACACCACACTCATGAGTCTTCGTCTCAGCAAGGTTTTTTAATTTTGCGGAGTGTTCGGACACCTGAATAAACCCTATGTGAGGCTAAAGCGAAGATCAGAGCATTTAGGTATCTAAATTTTGCAGCCCTTCACCTGGCATAGGTGACTAGTCTCTTCCAAATGAGTGAAATTATTCTGACGGGACGGAAAACAGACATTAATCAAATCAATCCGGTGTATACATGCGTCGAAAATCGAATAAAAGATGGTGGATTATTTGAGGAGACAGTGCAATTTTCCCAAGATGAGTTCATGGAGAGGTATATTTCTGTTTCCAAGGGTCCTTTGTCACTCTGCATATCAACTTGGAGGAAGAACTCTATATCTCGTAGCACCACGATAAATACCTATGCAAAGCATACACTTGTGCTTCTTGTGTTTTGCTTGCATTTTTGTATTTTGCACACCTATGTCACAAACTTGCGACATTGAAATCCTGTTAGTACCCACGTGAACTCGCAATATAATTCTATCCAATCAGTACCTTCTTGTCTACCAACATAATTTTACTTCCATAATTACTGGTCTCTTGACTTTGATTAGTGATTCGAGATAGTTTTTGCAGTAACAAGAATGTCTAAGCTTAACTGAAAATTGATCTCCCTCACTGTACATTAAGTAGCATCTCTCTGGGGTATAAATATAGACCAGAGCCATAAGCTCCTTCACTTTACTGAGCATTCTTACTAACGAAGCGTGAAATCCTGTTACTCTCTTCAGACATACATATCGCGGTTGGAACAATCCAACCTTGTTATTTGCTTGTCAGCTCAGATGGAATGGCATATGAATGTTGAATGGAAGTCTAATAATATCTAATCATCGCAGCCTACTATATAGCTGCTCGTTAGTGAGTCAGACACATATAAATTCGTTATGATGTCTGGCCCAACACAATACAATCCAATTTTCTGTCTATTATACCCATTGCCCTGGGGTCCGGTTACCACAAAAGTTTAATCAAATGTATGGGCTCATGGGAATGTAAAGTCAGTTAGTTAACCTCGTAAACCTTTTGTGGCAATTGGATCCTACTTGTTGTTTGGCATTGTTTTGGATGCTGCCCTGGGAGCTCAATCATTTTGTTTTCTTTAAGCAAGAGGTGTACCTCGTATTCTACATACACACCAATATCATTAGGCACAAAATACTAAAACAAATTATGAATATGGCCGTCTACGTCCATGTTGTGCCTGCCAATGCACACAGGAGAAAGAAGATTGCGAGACATAGTTATCACATTCGCTCATTGGCGAGTTCTCTTTTATCCACAATATCTATTATCCTTATCATAAAGTCGAGTGGATGTATAATTTGCAAAAGTGTCCATAGTCTGAACAAACTGCACAATTTAAGAATAGACGCAGCGTAAAGGTCGGATATAGATTCCAATGAGTAGCGCATCATTTTAACACCTATTTTATTGTAGAACGCTTAAAACATTACTTTAACTTTTCTGCGTCAGATCAGTGATCGTAGGTACAGATTTGAGCCGGAGTGAGGTGCAAATTGGCCACAGGATTGAAGAATCATGCAGGTTGACCGAAGCTATTCTTGCTATAAATTGTTTGGTAGTTCCAGTGAATGTGTGAGTTGCTATCTATGTATATGACTTCTTCATCTCTCAATTTACACCACAGGATAGAACAAAAAATGTTGTTCCACAAAATTAATATATGCTCTGAATAAGAGAATATATCACGATTTTACGTTGAGTCTTTCTGACTTAATGACAGTAGTTCGATGTGTAAAATCTACACGCCTCCTTGTAGGATCCTGGAATGGTGACCCTACATTCTTTAATATGTCGTAAAGAGTGAATTAGAATTCTAAAGTGTAGAGCTACCTTATTGTGTGTGATTATGATTCGGTCATAACCTATACTATTCTGTTCCTATCGGTTCTATGGTGTGTGCGTGACCTATGGAAAGATTCTGGTACTGCCTGAATTGGATGTGGTGATCTGCTATGACATTCTGTTATTGGAAGTAGGGAGATCCTATGACAATTTCTGTCTAATTGGATTGTGGTGAATCTATGAACAATTTCCTGTCCTATTGGAAGATGTGTGATACCTATGACAATTTCGTCCTATTTGAGTGGGGTGATCCATGAAATTCTGTCCTATTGGATGTGGTGATCCTATGAGCAATTGTCCTGTTGGATGTGGTGATCTATGACAATTCTGTCTGTTGGATGTGGGGATCCTGATGAACAATTCGTTCCTATTGGTGTGTGATCCTATTGACCAAATTCAAAGTAAGAATTTCTGAAAACATTGCTCAGTTTTGACGCACTGCTGTTCCTGGTCATTTCTGAGAGCCGAGTGTCGGCTTAGCTGTTGTTTTGAAGTCAATTCATGATTTCCCCACGTATGCTCGGATGTAAGAATTGGCCATATTTATGACCCATGACTTGACAATTATCCATCTAAATTATCAGCCACAAAATGTTTTTAAAATGTGTACGGGTCAAAGTGTAGTAGGATTTTGGATAAACATTTCTGACTGAAATGCTGTGTGAAACCTCTGATATTTTGAGTACATAAAGAATTGAGATACCAACACAAATAATAATGAGGAGAATGATGGGGGGATAATAAAGATCAATATGTAAATCGCTCCCTAGAACACATTATCGATCTTTAGCAGTGCATGGGTACTAGGACAGAGAGATGAGAGAGATGCGCAAATGACTGACGATCATAGGTAGGAAACGGATGTTTTAGTCTTATGGTAATGCAATGAGAAGTTTGTGACGCTGCTAGAGAAGAATACTGGAGGTCTCCGTCACAAAATGAACAGATAGAGAGAGAGGAGAGAAACGATGAGGAGGAGCATATTGAAAACAAGCCATATAAGAATATTATCTAGGCCCTGACCCTCTCGCCAAATGTTATGCTCACTCCTGGCTTTCATAAAATAATCGGACATTTGTAATAATAATTAAAATACTTTATTTAAGAATACCAAAAATTAAAAGATACCTAACAACTGATAGTTCAACATACAATAATAATTAATCCAATTCAAACCATTCCCAAATCAGGAAAACACTCCTTATTTGGAAAGGACTACATATTCCGCGGATTTAATAGCTATTTCATGCAGCTTCGTGACATATATCATGTGTAATGGACGTTGTGAGTGCCTTTCCCTCAGCTGAAGAGTAGACTAATATCTGTATTATTGTATCCCTGCGTTTTATACATAAGATCAGTTGAACATTCTGCACGGCCAGGTTTATAGTCATATCATGCCCGAGACACGCAGAGTTCTGAGGATAGTGTCTCTCTTCCTCTGAAAATAACAAATATCAGGGGAGTCTTTCATTCTGAGTTGTGAATAAATCATCTTCTGGATGCGAAAAAATTATTTGTAGAGGAAAGCAAGCTTGAATTTTAGTCATTTCCCAGTTTTGAATCCCAATTGTAAAGTGTTCTCTTATAATTGATGGATCTCCTGTCTTTCGTCTATACTTTACATCTAGGCAAGTATCTAAAGTTTCTCATTTCATATTGCATAGGCCCTCAAGTACATGAGGAAAGGTCGAAGATGCTGCGAAATTAAGAATGTTCCAGATTATACCGTGACGCGAAAATTACGTCTTTTCATGGTCTGCACAGTCGATACCATACTCTCTACCATAATCCAGATGTTCATTGATCTTCAATTAGAATGGGATTCTGTTGAGGTATTTTAATCCCTCCAGTTTCCTTTGACTGAAGTTGAAGCTTATGTATCGCTTTTGTAAGTTTGAAATGCTTATGAATGCATTCTCGACTAGATTTCAGATTTAGCTTAGTAGATCGTTTTGTGCAGTTTTTCGCTAGTGTATCAACAAAAATCACTCTCTTAATTCCTCTGGATGTATGCCTCTCAACTTGGAGTACATATCGCGTGAGCCATATTGCACTAACATTAACGAGATCGCTGGCTGACACCAATGTAACATCTGAAAATCATAGCCTTGAAGTACCATACTCTATCGTTAAATAAAGTAGGATATTACCATTATTCATTCTGGTTTCATTTTTGATATAATGTAATATTTATTTCAGCAAAGAAAGGTAGAGGAGGCGAAGTAATCATTAGAAGCATTGTCCTAAAATTTGCTACTATCTTTTTCACACTTTGGTAATCCGATTGTGGATAAGACATAAATCGTTTTACATGCAGATGCCACACAACACAAAACATCACCCCCTGAAAACACTTTACAAAAACTCCTGATCAGGTAAAATAACGGGCGAAACAACATGCAGTTTGTATTTCTTGATGATTTGGCAATTCACATCCTGTTTATCCGATTTCCTACTAGGTCCAGTAATTTCAGCTGAATTTGGTCTTTTGAAAATGGAAACGAGGAATTTCTCTAGCTTTCCTTATATCTTAAGCCCACGTTTTGGGGAGTCCGGGTTATGAATAGATTACCCCCAGCATCCACACGCTGTCTGTAACGTAACGGCGACTAAAATGGGCCGGTCTATTCAATCGGATGAGACCAAAAAAACCGGAGAGGCCGTGTCACAGCAGGTAAGAAGAGTCTATACACTGTAAGAAACAGCCACAGTTCAGGTGCATAAAAGAAACCCGAAAAAAAAAATTCCGACCGAGCTCTAATGCTTACAATTCAATAAACGAACCCGATGTAATATCAAACAGTTCGAAGAATTCTCTGCGAATTATTATAAATTCAAATTATAGTGCTGTACACGAATTCCGATGATTTAAGTCTTTTGAATAGTATTGATTTCTTAAAAGGTGCTTTTATTTTGTTGTAATGGGAAATAACTTTTGCTCTATACTATCACATTTGCTTCATAAATTTGAAGGATTTTTTTTTGCATTGTTGCGTTTGACCAAAGCTTGTTAAGATTAAATTACGATTTAATTCTAATGAAGTATGTCGTGCGTGAAACCTGGTGTCTAAAGCAATTTGAATTGTCTTAAACGTAACCCACCCAGGAAGAAACATAACCCAGTCACTGCGCAGCATAACCCAGTCATTACACAGCCTAACCCAGACACAGATAACCCAGTCCCGACACAGCCTAACCCAGTAAGCCAAGTTAACCACAAAAGAAAAAAGACATCAAGCTGAACTTCACCCAGTGCTACGCTCCCACCAATGATGCAGAAGAGAAAAAGGATGACTTCTACCAGCAACTCTAGGCAGTGATAGACAAGGAGAGGTCAGGACATAACCATACTGATGGGTGACCTCAACGCCAAGATAGGAGTGGACAACACAGGCTATAGCATATGGTTACAGCACCGCTCACAAACGCATCAAACTTCCCTCAAAACGCATCAACAAGGTCACTGGAGATCCAGACCATGTCAGAGAAACCAGATTGACCACATCTGCATCAGCCAGAAGTTCAGGAGATCATGGCGGGATGTGCAGCATGAGAAGGTGCGGTCACTACACAGCTAACCCAGTCACTGCACAGCCTAACCCAGTCACTACACAGCCAACCAGTCACTGCACAGCCTAACCCAGTCACTAAAAGTCAACCAGTCACTAAACAGCCTAACCAGTCACTACAGACCATAACCAATCACTACAGTCATCAACCCAGTCACACTACACAGCATAACCAGATCACTACACAGCCTAACAGTCACTACCAGCCTAACAAGTCACTCAACAGCCTAACCATACTACAGCCTAACCCATCACTGCACAGCATAACCCAGTCACTGCACAGCATAACCAGTCACTACACAGCCTAACCCAGTCACTAACAGCTAACCCAGTCACTGCACAACATAACAAGTCAACTCAGCATAACCAGTCACTACAGCACTAACCCAGTCACTACACAGCCTAACCCAGTCACTACACAGCATAACCAGTCACTAACAGCATAACAGTCACTGCACAGCTAACAGTCACTACACAGCTAACCCAGTCACTACGCCAGCCTAAACCTAGTCATTAAGTCATAACCAAACACACTCAGGTTGAATAATAAACAAGTCAGTAATTTAGAGCATACCCCAACCAGGTAGGAACAAAATTCAATTAAGAGTCTTCTTAAATGACAGGGATATGTTTGAACCTGAGTGGGTTACATTCTAAACTGACTGTCAGTCAGTTAAGAATGAGCAACACAAAGTTTTACAATTAATTGATGTGACCAATAAACCTAAAATAAGCAAACAAACACTTTGCATTGTTCTCTATTAAAGGTTGACCTTGACATCTTTGTTTCTGATGTAAATATAAACGACATGCTGTAGTGGTCGACCTTGACCTTTTAGCAGTTGACCTCCAAACGTAAAGCGCGTCTTCTATTCGCAATAGTTGTATACAAAAATTAAGATCTGTGTGTATAAAAAGTGGTCAAAGAATTTTTTTTTCTATCCATGATAGTTACCATGACCTAGACATTTGAGTGAATGACCTCAAAATGTAGAGGTGTGCTCAACCATCCATAAGATACTTGTGCATAAAATACAATGTATGAAAGTTTGTTTTAAGGAACATAATCAAGATATGTCAATACTATGAATTTAAGCTAGACAGACAAAGAAACAAAATAGATATCATATCTATTCGGGGCTTGAATGAAATGAAGGATATAATCTTTAATTAAAGTATCAAAAGACAAACAGAAAAACTACATATTTCCACAATTGTATTATAAATTTATATTGTATTTTTCTTAAATTGAGAAACAGATAGTTCTGTGACAGAACACCTTTTGTTCGCCTCTTCATAAGGCAGTCCAGTCAATTGACAAACCAAGTACACAACAGCCTCTTTCAAAATCACAAACGTGAAATACTGTCGACCCATTCTGGAAAAAAGAAACAAATTATTTCTGTTATAATTATTGTTTTACATGGGGATATCAAGAATTATGTATGTGAATTTTTTTTTACTTTAATCTAGATGTGATATAATTGTTAACAAATGAAATTGATATATATATATATCCTAACAGAACATGACATCTACTGCATATATATTAAACAAAAGTAATACTTGCACACATACAATGAAAACCAATGAAGATTTGTTCAAGTTGCTCACTGGTACAGTGGCTGAGGGTAGAATACCGAGAGAAAATTGTAAAGTATTGATTGTTTAACATATTAAGGGTAAAAACAGAAAAAGAACTATATTAATATCATGTTGATGGTGACCAAGTTTTAGTAAAGGACTGCATTTGGAGAAGACCATTTAGTACTCCTGAGATGAGTAAGGAAAGGAAAGAGAAATTATGCTTTGAAAAAGGACTTTACATATATGTTTCTGACATAATGGCATCTGATCTAGAAAATTACTTCAAGATCACTGATTACCCTTTACTCCCATGCACACTATGGCTTAAGTTTGAGCAGGGTAGGATGGACAGATGGCAGGATAAACAGACAGACAAAGTTGATCATTATAGGACACTTGCATACAAAAAAATCCAATAACAGCCATATGACACAACAGAAATCTGGGATGGAAAACACTTCCTTTAAGTACTTATAAACTCCTATAACTTCATGTATGTTGGTTTTCTTTCATTCAAAAATATTAACTTTGTAGTAACTTGACCTTTAAGACACTGTATTTGTAATGAAATATGCCTTCCAAAAATAGCTTCCTCGCGCTGGGGCTATATGGCGTAAAGGTGCGTCCTCTGGATGAGGAAAGCCCTCCCTTTGAGGAGTTGCACCAAATAATACGGAATAAGGTACCAACATAACCTAGGAGAAGGAAAACTCTGATTTTCAACCCAGGCATATGGGGCTCGTTTAGCCTTGGTAGGCAGTTCATCTAGGAGAAGGAAAACTCTGATTCCAAACCGGGGTAGATGGAGCTCGCTCAGCCTTGATAGGCAGTTCATCTAGAAGGAAAACTCGGATATCCAATTTCCCAGGTAGATGGAACTCGTGATCCTTGGCTGGCAATCCCTCTAGGAGAAGGGTGACTGAAATTAAATTACCACCTCCCCCAAGCTTAGGGGTTTGTGCCGGACTAACACCCCTGCCTGTAAAAAGTTAAATTACAAAAGCATCGACGATAGTGCTCAAACCAAGACATTCACCTGGGAGAGGAAGGGTTTCCATCTCGGAGACAACGCAGTGCAGTGAAAGCCGAAAGGGAGTTGCAGGGCTGACTCCTTTTCTGACACCCAGGATAACAAGAGTAGCAACATGGAACATCAGGACAATGTATGAAACAGGGGGAACCATCCTGGTCGCAAGAGAGATGAAGACCTACAAAATAGGAGTGCTGGGATTGAGTGAGACAAGGTGGCTACAGGCAGGGCTACAGGCAGGACTGCTGAGATTATCATCAGGAAAGCAGCTACTGTACTACCGACACACAGACTGTTAGAGGTAGCCCCTACCCACACTGAGGAAGTCGCCCTGATGCTGGAACCGGAGGCACAGCAAGCACTCATAGGTTGGGAACTTGTCAACTCACGCATCATCACAGCCAAGTTAACCACCAAAAAAAAAGACATCAAGCTGAACTTCATCCAGGCTCCCACCAATGATGCAGAAGAGAAGAAGGATGACTTCTACCAGCAACTCTAGGCAGTGATAGACAAGAAGCCAAGGACATAACCATACTGATGGGACCTCAACGCCAAGATAGAGTGGACAAACACGGCTATGAGGATACCATGGGGACACATACATGGATTAGGGCAGATGAATGAGAACGGAGAGCGCTTCACAGACCTGTGCACCTTGAACCAGCTAGTGATCGGAGGAAGCATCTTCCCTCATAAACGCATCAACAAGGTCACCTGGAGATCTCCAGACCATGTCAGAGAAAACCAGATTGACCACATCTGCATCAGCCAGAAGTTCAGGAGATCATGGCGGGATGTGCGAGCGATGAAAGGTGCCGTCACTACACAGCCTAACCCAGTAACTGCACAGCCTAACCCAGTCACTACACAGCCCAAACCCAGTCACTGCACAGCCTAACCCAGTCACTAAAAAGTTCACTCAGTCACTAAAACAGCCTAACCCAGTCACTACAGACCATAAACCCATCACTACAGATTCATAACCCCATCACTACACAGCATAACAGAGTCACTACACAGCCTAACTCAGTCACTACA
>CAJDSM010002583.1:282-21755 GCA_903981925.1 Ostrea lurida
CTGCGACAGTCCAAACTTTTCTCACCTACACAATTGTGTAGGTACAGGGGAAGTTGGAACAGCTGACAAGCTTTCAATCCATCTGCAAGTACACCTAGGTCAACAATTCGTCTTCCAACTCGCCAGTCCGTCATAGCATCGTCATCTACAGGAGGGTGGACATCATCATTTACTGTCACTTCTTGCTGAACATTCCAGTAATCGTGGTCTACATGTGTATCGTTATCACAATTGCTCGCCAGTCTCGGTGTCATCCTCAAAGTAACGATCAAATACTGGTAAGGGTTCTCCCTTACTCTTTGCGATACGCAACAATCTGGCCTTATCCAATCCAGATAACTTTTTTCGGTGTCCTTTCCTCGAAAACCGTCCATTTTTCTTTCTACTTTTAATCACCGATTTTTCCGCGATTTTTTTTCTGTCAACGGCCATCATAACCGGATATGAATTACTGCACGCTATTAATCACGTCGTATCGGTGTTTTTAATCCGGAGTAGCGCACGCGAAACTGATGACGTAGTACGACAATGGAGAAACCTTAATATCTACTTCAGAGTACTTGTGTGGACAATCAGAGTGGTTTCCGACAAAAATGTATATTTTTTCCCAATGACCAGAAACTTGTATTTTCGGGTGCTGTGTTTTATTCATTCAAAAAGCAATTATCAATTATCTGAAAGCGCCAAATTTTCGTGACTTGAAGTTTTCTATAAGCTCTTATAGAGTTTTTGAGAATCCGCATCTGATTGACACCACTTCTGGAATATGTAGTGGAAGAGTGTCTGAACAGTAGTGTACAGAACAGTAGAAACAGTAGTGACTGTTCTTTTGGTGCTGATATCAGACATTAAGCATATATAGTGGCTATTCCTTTGGTGCCGGTATTAAACATTAAACCTAGGTAGTGGTTGTTTCCTAGGTGCCTGTATCAGACATTAAGTAAACGTAGGTAATGGCTGTTTTTTTTGTGCCTGTATCAGACATTAAACATAGGTAGTGACTGTTCTTTTTGTGTCGGTATCAGACATTAAACATAGGTATTGACTGTTCATAACTCAGAAGGTCATTGAAGAAGCTTTTGGTCAAATTTGTTGAAATTACATTGGGTTCTGTTTGGGAGCATAAGGTTTTATAAAGCCGTCTTCGTCATTTTTACAGTATCAAGAGTCGCATTGTTTTAAGTTGAATACTTCAACAGTTGTGATCATTATTTGTAATTTACTTATCATCCTTTTTTTCCTTTTCCTACATAATTAATACTATGTTCATATTGATAACATAATATTATGATGTGCTATATACTGTGTACAGTCTGTTTATTTTCAGCAGAGTGTATTCCTAAAGACCCAGACCCTCCACATAATGGACATACTAGGACTAAGTACACAGTATAAAGTACGACATTGTTCTCAATGTCAGGGGGACACCGAGTTCTACTGTCACACTTGTAAACATGATCTGTGTTTATTGTGTAAAGAGAGACATGTTATTGATCTACATACCAAACACCACGATGTTGTTATTTACCGTGAGAAGTTTAACTACACCCCTAGACAAGAAATATGTGCGCAGCATCCAGACAGGATCTATGAAATGTTCTGTCAGTCGTGTGAACTTTCTGTCTGTTTCCGATGTTTAGAGCACCGAAAACACCAAATACTGGACATTAGAACAGCCTATCAAACAAAGCGACAACAACACCGAGAAATCATTGACAACATCAGAAGTGAGACTCTCTATAACTGTCGTGTTCTCCTGGCAGGAATCCAAACTGATATCCAAACTTGTCCCCCACAAATCTGTCACCGTCAATCACAGCAGATGTCAACAAAAGCCCAGAGACTGAAGGATCTGATTGACACTGTGGTATGTGATGTTACAAGATACAGAGGTTTATTGATTGCTAGAATACAACAACAGAAGAGAAAAATGAACAGACGCCTCACACACCTACAGAACTATGAGGACAGATATGAACAATCAGCCAACAGAGCGGTACAATGCCTCTTGTTTATAAAGATCAGTCGTGTTCCCTTGATAAAGGACAGTCCTAGTCAGTTATTGAGTGTCATTCCAGAAATCCAAATGTCAACAGTAAAACGACAAGTAAGAATAGACGAGTGTGTGAAACTGACGTCCACACCTGTATTACACGCGTCTGTCTGTGTGACAGATGTTAGTGAAGTGTATCACGTATCTGGTGTGACGTCAGACCGAGTCTGGGTTTCTAATTATAACAATCTGATCTTGAAAGACACAACAGGAGACACTATACTCCGTGTGACAGATAGATCACCAGGGTATGGAATACACACAGTGAACAGTTCTGGTGAACTGATTTATATAAACAGGAAACATAACATCAACAAACTGTCTATAGACAGTAAAACAGTCACCACACTGGTAGAGAGGCCTACATCACCATGGAAACCATGGTGTGTGTACTGCTCCCTATCCACTGGAGATCTGATGGTCGGGATGCGTAACACTGGTACACATAAAGGCAAGATAACCCGATACAACAGTACAGGACAACACGCCCTCACTATACAGCACGACAGCACCGGCCATGCGCTTTATGGCGTTCCTTGGTACATCACAGAGAATAAGAACGGTGATATTATTGTGTCTGACATTAACCGTCGCGCTGTAGTAGTGACAGAGCACGGTGGCAGACATCGATTCTCCTACACAGGACCTCCATCAGGATCATCACTACGACCATGGGGAATCTGTACTGACGCGCTGTCACACATCCTGGTGTGTGATGATAACACCAACACAGTACAGATGATTGACAAGGACGGTCTCTTCCTGTCTCTGTTACTGACAGAACAACAACTCGATATATACGACCCACTCGGCCTGAACTATGATGATAAAACTCACCTTCTCTGGGTCGGATCATGGAACACCAACACAGTGCGTGTATATAGATATATACAGAGGAGGTACTATCTGACTGGTAAGTACTAGTAGTACTGTAGTTTATTGTACTATATATCAGTCAGTACAAATAACATACACGCAGAAATAGGAAGCCATTATAAATGATTGTGATGACAATGTTATTGTTAGGATGTGTGGATACTGAATAATTAAGTTACACATAGAGTTTAAGTTATATAAGTGATTCATGGGTTATTACTAATTAATTGATCATTAATTATGATAACTATTGAATCATTATCTGAAGTGACGAAACAAAATGAAGAATTAAGACTATTGAGAGAATATTTTGGAAATTATTTCTGAAACTTGTTAAGATTTGATGAACATTTTCCCGGTGGTAGTTTAAACTTGGCAACATGTTTACAATGAATGCCCTCTACTGTTTTTTTTTTTTTTTTTTTTTACATCTGTACATACTGATTACTGAAGCTTAATGAACTTGATGTTAATTAATTAAACGTGATCCTGTAGACAAAGTCAATTGTAAGGACAGTACAATGTAATTTTGACTTTCATATGTTTCTTCATTCATTATTGTCTTGACCTGCCTGCGTTAGCGGAGGCGACAATATAGGATCACTTTAGTCGTCTTGTTGTTGTCTGGCGCCGTCCTGCGTCTGGATGCGTCGTCGTCACAAAATTTTCTGTCACATTTTTCTCAGAAGCCACACAGGCCAGCTCCTGATATTTGGCACATTGCATCAGTAGGGGACTAACTATATCGTGTAACACAGTTTCCAATATCCTGTCAGCCATGTCCATCTTTCATAGTTGATGGCAACTTGGAATATTTTTCACATGGTAACATTTCTGTCCAATTTTTCTCAGGAACCACACAGGCCAGCTTCCTCATATTTAACACAGAGCATCAGTATGAAGAACTGTATTGTGTAAAGCAGTTTCCAATCTGCCACATGTCCACTTCCTGTTGACGTAACGTTAATTTTTTGACACGAACAAATTTGTCAAAAAGTAATGACTGAGGGCCTGAGAACCTTAATATTGAATATATCTTTATTTGAGGTAGAATCTCACAAATGGCATCTCATAACAATATCTCATTTTTCCTCTAATTCATCATGTTAGAATATGCATTGTCATTCTGGTAAACTTGAACAGAACTGAATTCTGACCAAAAAAAAATCTAATTATATACTTTTTTTGCCATGATAATACTTTAAATGATGAAGTAATTTTTCAAATAAAATTACAAGTAGGCAGGCGACACATGTCTTCCCTGTAAGACTTACCACTAAGTTATTTCATTCACAATTCGCTCGGTTTTTTTTTTTTTATCCATTATTCATTTATTTGTTCCTTTATTTTTTAAATTATTTAATAAATGAATGAAACATGAAAGAATAATGAACAAACAATAAACAAATTTAATAAATATCAAGTAAATGATCGTTCAATCATTCTTCTCTGAGTAATGTTTCTGAATGTACTCATTGTATTTCTTTACATAATGCATTCATTTATTATATGATCATTAATCAAAGAGAGCTCATTTTGTATTGTAGCGCACTGTGCGAGATGACGCCCTTATTTATTGTAAATACAGATTACACCACAACAACACGGATTTACACTAGCTATACATATATGCTATTTCCCGAATTATATACTTTATTTGCTTCCATCGCCCCAGGAAAAACCATGGATAAAACGACATCAATATTTGTGAAATACTATGGAAACCTGTGTGTCCGCGGCAATAAAATGCGAGATAAACAAAATAAATGGTGAACCCTCATTTTTACAAACAAAATTTATGTATTTCTATTAAATATTCAATATGCATGAGAAAATTTGACTTGCTCGAGAGGAGTGTGCACTAGAAAGGGACGATACAACCCCGATATTCTAAATAGAACACGTAAAAATTTTGCTTAAATCTGATTGCTCAATTCTATGAACACTTACAAAATACTCCCTCTCCCCTCAAGAATCCCGCTATTGAAATGTCGTTAGGACACATATTGATCGGTATACTAACGTATTCAAGTCCACACATCACTACTACACACAGAAGACAAACACTTTACTGAATCACATTGTAGCACATTGTGCGAGATGATCTAAAAAAGCACGAAAGAAAGGGATCGATGAAAGACCGAGTTTTTTTTTACGCTTGTAAACGCTTTTCAATAGAGTCTTTAGAATGTTTTTACTGGATGTGGAATTTCACCTTATTTGCCTCTGCAGGCACCTCTCGTTCACATCCAAATTGGCAGCGGCAGTGGCACCACCAGAATCCAAAGAATGAATACCTACCTATATATATTCAAATGTGGAGAACTAAGCTCATCATATCTCAGAAAACCTGAAAAACCAATCAATATCATGAAATGGTGAGATTTCTCAAAACTAACAAATCGGTACTGTCTTTGTACAAATTTCACACGACTGCACTTTTCACCGGTTTTCCAAATATTCTCTATGAAGATTCTTGGAGCAAATTCAGAAAGGAATTATCTGTCAGGTCACTAATTTAATTGTGTAAATCGCACAATTGACAACAGAATAGGAAGCACCGTTATTTAGTAAGAATGTAATATATAAAACAATATGCACTGGCTGAGATGGAATATCACTATGACTACGTTTAAGAATAAATTTCCTCCTCTGATCAAAACTATGAATGTAAGATATGGTTCTACTACCACTTGTGGAGTACATTAGGTATTTCAATATACTCGAGCTTAGTTATCCCAGATCTGTATTAAAACCAACGGCAACACCACTGTCCTCGATTGCCTTATCTACATGATCCTGTAATTTTAGGCATAGAATGAGATGAAAATACTTGAAATTTTCTCGGAAACACAGCAAACACTGATTTTTGGTTCACCTGAGCTTAAGGCTCAAGTGAGTTTTCTGATCAAAATTAGTCCGTTGTCTGACGTAGTCATTGGCGTCGTCGTCGTAAACTTTTCAAATTTTTATCTTCTTCTCCAGAATCACTGAGCCAAATTCAACCAAACTTGGTACAAATCATCATTGGGTGATTCACACATCTTTATCCAATTCATTTCTTCGGAAATGAATCTATCAAAATATTCATCCCGCTCATCCCCCCACAGCTTGTTTCATATGCTGAAATATCATCCAATATGGCTTCCTCTGCTTCTATCAACTCCGTTTCGGAATCTGGCACTGTCTGGTTCAAGTTACCTACTTTCTCAGAAGCTGCCTCTAAGCTATTGCTTTTGTGAAATTGATGGCTGCTTTATCATGCATTTAACTAAGTGTCATCACCCCCTTAGCTTTATTCTAGTTGACATAGCCAAATGTAGTCTTCTCGATTAGTCTGTTATTCTTAACAACCGCATGTGCGTTCCTAATAACGTTTATAACCTAGTACTGTCCGCTTTCTGTAATGAAATAGTGTTCTCCCCATCTGTTTCCTCAACGAATTGTCCGTTGTCTTGACTTTATAAAATCCGATGCTTTCCCATGAAAGTTCCTCTTTTCATGATCCGTAACTGTTGACAATCTCCAGTTCTTACAACCGACTGTGAAAGTATTTGTATTGTTCTTGCTGCGACAAACATCTTCATATTCTGTGCAAAACACACATGTCATGCTTGGATCCTCCCCTGGGCCATCACTCAACTTTAACCATGGGTGTCCCTCCTTCCACCGTTCATTAAAAAATATAGCTTTTCTGGTTTTCTCGTAGTCTTTCGCATCACTTACTTTCTTTTTGACTTTTTCTCTTGGGACAGCCCCTTCGACATATTTCAAACCCAACATCATTGGTAGCGGTACGGGGTAAAAAGTGGGTATAAAATGACGGAAATAGAGTTCACAATAATCGTTATCAGTAAAACATTCGTAAGACTGTATCTTGGTATTAGATAAAGCGTCTAAACGATTCCATATTGAAAATAAAATGTAAAACTCAACCAACGCAACCTTCGGACATCTGGACCGATTTTACTGACATATACATCGGTCCGAATTGATTTTTACCTGTTAAGACAGACGAACCAGTGCTTTTGAGATAGACTGAATTTGCCATACCAAGTTACAGGTCGAGTTCGAGTTTGGTTTTGATCCATTCATTTTTCACTGAGTTATGGGCCTTGAAGTAAAATGTAAATGTCATGAATTATCAGTTTCCACACTTTTTTCTCTCTGCTTGCATTTGATATATGGTAAAGTGCTTTGCCATACAAAGCTACAGATCAAGTTCGAATTTGTGTTCGATCCATTCATTTTTTATAACTTATTGTCTTTGTCCTATCCTTGCTCACCAATTTCCCCCTTTTAATGCCATAAGTATGATATAGCCTACATAATGAAATAAGAATATTGTTGCGGTCAAATATTTTTTTGTAATCGGTAGGGGACTACGTATTGCTATGCAATACTCTCAGTATGCTTATTCTGTCTGAAACTTTAACTTTGGCTATAACCATTGAATGGTAATTACTAGGGCTTTGATATTTCACATGTATGTTCCTGATGACAGTTGGAATAAAAAACATAAACTCCTGACCTTCAACTTTGACAATTTTTCAAAAAATAACATTGGTCATAACTTTTGAATGGCTCGTGATAATGTTTTCATGCTTGACTTGTGTTTTCCTTATGACAAGCCCTTTTAATTTGTTTGAAAATTTTTGATATTCTTACCTTGACCTTAAGACATGACATATTTTTAAAAACTTCAACATTGGCCTTAGCTTCTCAATTGCCAGGATATTTCATATTTTACATAACGTCTTTCCGAAGACAAGCTCTTTCATCTCGTACCAAGATTTTTTACCTACTGATCTTGACAATTGGCATACTTTCAACATTGGCCACAACATTGTTAACTTCACCAATTTATATTTATTCATAACTTTATAGACCTGTCATATTTCACATACATCATTCCTATGACAAACCCATTTCATCGGCATGTGGAATACGGGGGGCAATTAGTGTTTCACAAGTACATCTTGTTTTTAGCTCACCTGAGCCGAAGTAAACTTTTCTAATCAAAATTTGTTCATTGTCGTCGTCATTGTTGTCGTGGTTGCTGTCATCGTCGTACACTTTTCACATTTTCATTTTCTCCTCCAGAACCACTGCGCCAAATTCAACCAAACTTGGTACAAATTATTCTTGGGTGCAGGAAATTCTGGTTTGTACAAATGAGGGACTGCGCCCCTTTAACAGGGTATATAATCACGAAAATGCAAAATTAGGATGCAGTCACTTAAAAATCGTGATATAAGCTAATGATATATTTAGACACAAAATCAGGATAAGGTGCCATGGATGAGTAAGCATCCTCTGCTGACCGGTCACAAGAACCACTGGGCAAGGAAAGCTGAAATTTATATAAAAGCTTCTTGATATAGTTGAGATTCAAGTTTGTTCAAACCATGACCCCCGGGGATATGTGGGGCCACATTAGGAGATCAAAGTTTTACATTTGAATATGTAGGGACAATATTTAATGCTCTTCTGCTGAACAACCATCGGGCCACTAAAGCTGAACTTAATATAAAAGCTTCCTGATACAGTGGATATTCAAACTTGTTCAAATCATGACCCATATGCTTGCAGTAGGCCTACAATAGGGGATCAAAGTTTTACATATAAATTGGCGAAGTAAACAATGTGTTAACCGTAATCATAGTCCCTAAAAACATATTAACAAAACTGAGGGCAACACACACCTCCGATAACAGTGAAGGCAGGATCAGGTGCCATGGATGAGTAAACATCCTCTGCTGACCGGTCACACTCATCGTGAGCCCGTAGTCGAAACAAAGTAAAAGGGGTATATATATTGAATATATAGTGAAAATCTTTAAAAATTAGACTATAAGAAAAAATATTTACCTAAAAGCTTCTTGATATAGAGTAGATCATACTATAATAATTTGATCAGATCACACCTCCCAGGGTAGAGTGGGACCACAATAGGGGATGGATGTTTTGCATAAAATGTTCTCCAGAACCACTTGGCCAGTTTTAAGGAAACTGAATGTTCTTTTTTAAAATCACCACTGTTTAGCCAGGGAGAAAATCACTCAGGTGAGCGTGGTTGCCCATGGGCCTCTTGTTTCACCTACTTGTAATCAATCACCTTTCTTGTTTTGTTAATCCTTCAGATAATCCAGACGGAGCTGAACAGTCTGAAGAAAATAGTGAGAAGCTCACCAGTGAAGATATCGAGTCCGAGGAAAATTCTGGAGAGGATGTTCCTGAACCCTGTTGTCAGTGGAGTCTCAGAATTTTTAAGTGTCAAAATTGAAACGTTGAATGATAATTAGAGTATGAAGACACCAGTCAAGACCTGAAGTTTGGTGAAAACAGTGAATACCTGAACAGTGAAAAGTTTAAGTCGGTAGAAAACTTCGAATGTTAATTCTTTAGAATTGTTGGAGGATGTTCCTGAATTCTGTCGTCAGTGGTATCACATAATTTTCAAGTGTCAGGATTACATTTGGAATACGTATTAATCAACCCTTTACCCACCACTGAGTATATCCATGTGTTATGGTATTTTCTGGTGTTAATAATCAACAATGGGTGTTGTGTAATCTGGATTAAGTGATAGGGACAACAAACGGACGACATGAATATAGTAAGGACCTAGAATCAGAGGAAAATAGTGAAGAATCTGATTCTGATGGCAAGGACTCTCCTCAAATCAAAATCAGAATGCTGCCGGGAACCGCTGCTGTTGAAAACTGAATTTTTCTGTTAATATTTACATTTTACATTCATTTCTGTATATACTGTGTCAACTTGGTCTTGATATATGACTCCTTTGCCAGAATATATTGTAAACCAATATTCAGTGTTGCATGAATTTATTTCATCAATATCATATCAGAAGTGCATTATCGTAAGGAAACTTTAATCAATACTTTAAATGTTAAATTTCGTCATTATTTTGTAAAGAAATCTTAACCGGAAAGTAATATAAAGCAATATAAACGCGGGGATACTTTTCCGCAAAGAATACTTTATAATGATGAAATTAGAATATTTCATTTTAAAGAGATCATTAAATGCTCTTTACATAATTAAATAAGATATAAACAGTGAGAGGTATAGGTTAGAGAAACTGATTGTTCAATCCCATAAGAAAAAGCGAACATTATCTTAACGTTCAGTATGAAAACAACCAAAAGCATGTAGTATAATGGTAAACAAGTAATAAAAAAAATAAGTAAGCAAAGTTTTTTTTTAGTTCGAGGTTTGAAATAGAATTCTAAAGTTCTAAGTTTTATACAGGTAGGGAAGAGTGTTGTATAATTCAGAAGTTCCATTAGTTGATAATAATGTGTTCATACCAATACGGAACATGTATTAGGGGTAGTTTTTATTTTGTCCCTCCCCAGAATTGTCTTTTTAAGATCAACTATGTAAATTCGAGTAGGGTATAGTAATAGGGTGTTCGTTCTATTTTGAGCATTAACCATTGAACATTGTAAGTTCTTGATAACTGTTGTGTCAGTTCTATTAATATTTGGAATAAAGCATCAATTCTACAAGGGGGGCACACTCTAAATCTCAAGACTCTTCCCTCATTAGAGTTGGGATGTTAAAAGAAACCAATTTTTGAAAATATTTCCTTCAACCACAGTTGCGTGAAAAATGAACTAAATGCATAATGATATAGAGAGGGAAGGCTTCTACCACATTATAAATATCATAGCCCTGGGGTAAGGGTCCCAACGCCATAGAGGAGCAAATCTTGCTACATAGTATTTGTAAAATATTTGATAAAAATCTTTGATGTTGATTATACATGGATATTGAGAATGAGCAGTTAGCCTTTTATCATAATTGTAAAGGATCTGCCCCACATAGGATAAAAATCGGCCCTGTCTAATGGTTAAAAATTAACAGTAAATTTTCTACAAACTATTCTCTGTTCATAGGATAAACAATGTATGATAGTTTACCATGCTGGTAGATAGTATGGAGTTGGACAAACCTATGTTTTGAATATTTTCAATATTCCGAAGAATCGGGATCAATTTGAATTACCATATCTTTAATGGATTCCTAAATTGCATAAAAATCCTTACAAGCAAAGATACATCGCTGGTTCCAGTAAGTGTTCTACCAAGCCTCTATCCAAACTACTAACTAAACTACAAACAGCTGTTAAAGAGTAATTTCAGAGATACCGTTCCACTACATATTCCAGATGTGGTGTCAATCAGATGTGGATTCACAAAAACTTTAAAGAGCATTTCGAAAACTTCAAATCACTTCGATTTTATAGTAAAATTTACTGCATCAAAACGTAGGATTTTGCCACATTTATACAACAATTCCTACGATACAATACGTCTAGGCTAGCTTTTTCAGAGATGATGATAATTGCTTTTTAACAATTAGAAACGGCACCCCGAAATACAACATCAACTTTTTAGTTAGTAGTTGGTCTCGCTTTTAAAAAGTCCTCATACGAATGAACAGGGCGCTCTTGCGAGTCGAATCAACATCATAAGCTCGTGATAGTTGTTCATTATCAAATAGAAGTGGAAAATTGACTATTGCAAAGTTAAAGTCACCATGCTTATCATATAATGTAGTTTTCAGTCTGCCATTAGGGTCGATATAAAATGGCGAAGTAAAAAAGGATCAAACGTAACCATAGAAAAAAAAAAACCACTTACAAATCAAGTGTAGGTCTACACGGACCTTTGACAAAAACGAATGCAGGTTCTGCTGCCATGGAGGAGTAAGCATTATCTGCTGAACGGTCACACCCACCGTGAGCCCGTAGTCCAAACAAAGTAAACGGGGTTACCCGTCGTCAAATCTAGTATGAAGTAAGAGTCGATTTTACTCAAAGTAGGAGAAATCGCACAGTGCTGGCTCTTAATGAGAAACCAACCGTTTGTATAGTTGTTATGGATACATTGAAAATATGCATGTGTGTTTTTGAAAGTGATCTATCTTCTTTTTCTCAAAAAATACATTTAGGTGAACTGGCATCATTTAGAGTTATCATTCCTTTAGATTTGGTTTATTCTAAATCAGCTTCCGTCCTGTCAGAAGAGGGTGATTTTCAGTTGCAAAGTGAGTTTTCATGGCCAACGTTAAGGACATGATTTGGTATTCCATTGTTGTTTTGTTATCTAATATCTATATTGAAAATATCTTTTTATTTCTCCTTACAAGTACCATGAAAGTATGTTTCATAATTTCAAGTAAAACGTATGATAGCTTTTGTAAACATGTATTCAGAGGAAGTTGACATTAACGTCAACGACGTCATATTATCTGATTTGCTAGGGTAATAACAGGATAATGCCAAAAGCTCCTATAAAATCTAAAGAATGTCCAAAGAATGGCTGACACAACCAGTCGCTTGTCAAGCTTACTGAATTCAGTTCTCAACTCTTGACTCCGCAATATCCAACTCATACCCCGGGAAAATTTTATAATCAATCAGCGGACAGAATTAAATACAGAACTGACCAAAAAGTAATTAATATTTTTGAATGAATAAAAAAAAATGCAAATGTATTCGAATTGATTTATTTAATTTCCGCGAAGCGTATAGCTGAAATAAGAAACATAATTTCAAAATCAAATACTTACACATGTTTAATAAGAAAACAACTCGGAGTTTACCATTAATATGATTGATATTAACCGAGTTGGACTGTGGACATTATTTAATGTTCTTTTTGTGAAGGATTATTATTACGAACGAAAAAAAAGATTGATGTACTCATTTGTTTGAATAATAACCATGAACATCAAAACCATACATTTATTCTTTCCCCATACAAGAGCATTTTTAAAATATAATAATTTTTCACATGAGAACCAGGCCGGAGCAATGCTGTCCCAACTTTGGGAATGTAATTGTGTCGTTGTTTTACGTCATATTAACAAAAAATTATTAGAGACTAGCCCGCTGTACCAATAGTGCTCAGAGCTGTTTCAGTAATAATTGGTGAGGGTTCATCATCCTGCCTAAGCCCATTGTAACTCGGGACCTCTTAAAGCGCCCAAAAATGAACGTGGTGAGACGGATCAGCAGAGGATGCTTACTCCTCCATGACACCTCATTTGGTCTGTGCTTTTGTCGGAGGTCCGTGTTGCCCTACACTCGACTTTTGGCATATGCTTTTGGGGATTGTGATTGCGTTTAATATATTGTTACGATAGCTATACCCAAAACTGTTTGAGATAGTTTGGAGTACCGGCAGCAGTAACTACCTAGAAGTGTATTCTGAGGAAAAATGACAAACCTTTAAGACTGACGATGTGGTCCTGTAAATCAGTTTCAGAAAATCGGAAAAAGAAACAAAGCAAGAATTCTTAATGAGGTTGCAATGCAGATTATTATGAAAACATATTCAAGATTAGAAAATTAGAAATTCGGAATGCTAATGAGACAGTTTTAACATTAAGATCAAAGGAGCAAAAAATGTCGTGGGCCGTACAGTAAGAAAGTCGATATGATGAGTTGACATGCTAACGTTTGATTGATTAGTTATACATTGTTTAACGCCTTCCTTGAGAATTGTTCACTCATATGAAGACGTCACTATTGCTGGTAAAGGGCTGCAAATTTCGGCCTATGCTCGGTACTTGTGGTCTTCAGCAGTGTTGGATCTTTATTGTGTCACACCTGCTATAACACAGGGCCTTGGATTTTGTTGTCTCATCCGAAGGAATGCCTCATTTAGTTGTCTTTTACGAGTCGAAAAGCAATGGGTACTGAGGACCTATTCTAACCCAGACTCACTCGGGACGCATAATTTAAAGATGAAAAGATTTTCCCCTGCATGTTGTTAAAGGGACTGACTCTCGAGTTTTCTTCAAAATTTTGTTTTTCAGTTTTAATGATTATAGTATCTTGTCTGATGTGTATAAAGTTTAGATATGTGACTGTGCATCATCAAAATACATTAGATTACAGAAATAGCCATTAATATTTTGTTTGAAAATATAAACACTGCTTACATCACCTCGATTGGGGTATGGTCCTTGGGCAAAAATCGGACGATGACTTTGCAAATTGTAATTTCCTGGACAAACACCTGAATATATATGAAAAGTTTCATGTTTACTCAAGTTGTTGGTATTTTCCTTGCTGCGCAACCGCCACGTAATGTTGCATATGACCATTGTCCTATATGTAGCGTTGTATCCTGTGATGTGAAGACTTGAGTCTTTGTTTACATAACAAAAGTTATGACTAAAATATCGCTCCTATCCTTGCATTCGAAACGTCCAAAATTTGAATGTAGACTGTAAATAAATTATATCTTCAATGTTTTACATCAAAAATGAAATATCCTTTAATCAAAAATCGTGACTCAGTCCCTTCAAGGGAAAAGTAAAGAAAAGTCATTATATAATAACACAAAGATACACGCCTTGTACCGTGTGGACTGGACTGATCGTGCTTGGATGGGTGAGGGGCTGGGAAATGCAATGGATTAAAATATAAATAATTTACGGTACCAATTTTTATGCACCAGATGCGCATTTCGACAAATTATGTCTCTTCAGTGATGCTCAAACCGAAATGTTGGAAATCCGAAACATGAAAGTAAATCTTTATAAAAGTGATCAATGTAGTGCCAAAAGATTGGGGCCAAAAACTTCGAAGGATTAGAGCTATGCTTGAGGGAGATAATCCTTAATTTTGAAATGAATTAAAAACGTATATATTCCAAACTGTGGGGACGAACGTCCATAACGCCTCATTCTTGATGCACACGGATCCTATGAGACACTTCACATGTTTGAGTTTATAGTTTTTCCATATAAAGCTCATTCACAGTAGTCTGTATTTGGACCTCTCAACAAAGTGCACAGATTCGATTTGGTTATTCTATATGAGCATCTTATGTACAAAGCCAATATAAACATAACAAGGTTCTATATACTCATCACCAGGATTTAAACACACAACAACATAGTATATAATTATTCACGAACTCAAGACCTCCTGGTTGGAAGTTGAACGCTCTAACCACTGAGGTACCGAGACCATTTGATACTTTAATTAACGAGTGATCGACAACTTACAGATCCTAAAATGTGCTACTACCCCACTTGCACGGAACGAAATACCTGCCAACATAAAAAATTAAATGAGTCACTCCACACAATATTTCAACTTAATTCTGAAGTTCCTACAACGAGATATTTTTGATTCATAGTCTTTAATCATTTCTCGCCTTATGTATAAGAAATACCCTTTTTTTCATCCATTTGCCCCAAAAAATCTGTCGGATAATAAATACTTCAATCTTGTACTGCACGTAAAATGTTCAGTTGCTGGAATTTTGAATACTAATGTACTACATGTCAAGGCCAGCCAGAGGAGGCTTTTCATGAGAACGAGTGATGGCAGCTACAGGGAGAGAGAAGAATATAGGATCTGCCTTTTCCAGACAATTTATTGCCAATTTTTAATAAAAGTGTACGCTACGTTATATAGCCCTGGTTGCTCCTTTTCATACAAAAAGGCACGAAAGTTGACATTGTGTCAAACCGTAATCATAATCCAAAAAAAACATACAAAATCGAGTTGTCTAGGCAACACGGATCTCCGACAAGTAAGCGCAGGTGGAATTTCAGGTGCCATGGAGGAAGTAAGCCGTATCCTCTGCTGACCGTCAACCCGCCGGTGAAGCCCTTAGTCGAAATAAGTAAACGGGGATTCCCGTTTCGTCAAATTCTAGTAGGAAAATGACAGATCTAACAAAGGGTAGTGAAACGTAAATCAGGTTCAACCCTTTGAACTTAGTGATAATTTATTATCGCAAACAACGGTCAATGTTAGAAACCGTTTAGAATTTGCGCAAAATGATGACTTTCAACGAGAATTCGTTATAACCCTGCAACATTAACTTTTTCGTTGTAGTTGGCCTCGCTTAAAAAGTCCCTCTACGATAGCATTGTCTTGCGTATCGAATAACTGGGATATATACACACCATAAGCAGGGTGATACTGGCATATATTCCACTACATAGAAAGGGAAAGTTGACGATTGCAAAGTTTTAAAGCCATACGGAGCTTATGATTGTAAGGCAAAGATTAACGGAACAGTGATTCAATCTCGTAAAGGCCACCTAATAGGAATACAAATCGAAGAGTTGGGCAATTCACGGACCCCCGTTTACCACACCAGAGGTCGGGCCGTCAGGGCCTAGGAGCGAAGTAGCATCCCCTGTGAACCGGTTCACACCCGGCCGTGAGCCAATAGTCTCGATCAGGTAAAATGGAACCAGTCCGTTAGTCAATCAGTGTGTTTGAACAACGGCTTAACTATGAGGCTATGAAAACACATTAGAACAGCATTGACTCAAGGATAGGTCATATTGGATATAAACTAACATTTTCCGTATAAACGACCATAGAATTTACGAACATGCTTGGCCTTTAACACGGACTGTTGAAAACCCCTGCTAACAAACAAAACTTAGTCTGTACAGTAGCTTGCCTCGATATCAAAAACTGATCATGACGCAGAACAAGCTCTTGCGTATTTGTTGAAGATAACATAACACACCATATGCAGGTGATGATGAACATAATTGCTAACATAAATATGGGAAAGTTGACGATGGAGAAGACTGAAATCGTCCGTTTGTCATTAACAGTTGCAGTAATATAAATGGAATTGTCAGTCTGCCATTTAGAGTCAATGATTAAGCAACAATAATCCCAAAATGTATAGAAGCAGATATGTCAGATTCCCTCCGTGCTAAGGTGTCCTTTATATCAAATTTACTTCGGCGATATAATAAATGGCACCATAATTTGAACATTATAGGATTGTTCATTGAGTAAAACACATCAGCTATATAACCTATAATAGTACAAGGTTTGAAGAACAACGGGCAAGTTTTTTTGTTTTACCAGACCGTCGTAAACAGTTTATGTACAACTTCGCTTCATTATGATTATAAAAATAGTCTTGCCAATTAGGGGCACAATTAGATCCCAATAGGCATACCTACGATTGTCTGGGAAGACCTCGCGTCTCAAAGACATAAATAAATATTATCAATAAAAAACCCAAGCATGTTTACTTAAAGAGCCAATAGTGTCTTATCACGGAAATGGGCAATCCACAATATTTGCAAAAAGAACTCAAAGAACAAATTTGTAAGTTATCAATTATGAGTTATCTAAAAAGACTGCCGCTTTTAGGATTGAAAATTCTTTTTTGATCTTGAGCCCTTTATAGAATATTGTCTGGAAACATATATAAAACTGGTTACCCCACTGATTGGTGGTACACAGAAACATAAGAGATGTGAAGAGTTCAACAGAAGGCACCCAGTTAAAAATGAAACAGGGAATTATATTTGTAATTATTATCATATCGAATGTGTTTATAAAGAAGATTTCTGAATAAACTTTTTGTAATTTTCATAGTTATTGGATCTTTAATTTTGCCACCTTTGGAACATGCAAAATCTTTACCACATATCTTTAGACCACTATGTCTTTATATCTACTTTCAGAAGTATAACCTCTGTGTGGGGCAATCAGGAAGTGTTCTCTCAAAACTATATGGTCTTGTTTCCGAATGACCTAGAAATTTAGTATTTTCGCGGTGCTTTTTTTAAAAAAGCAATTATCTATAATCTGAGAAAAAAAGGGCCTAGTAATTTTAATTTGATGTGAGAGGATCGTTGGTGTACAGGTGGTGAGGAAAGTCATAACGTATTTGATGCAGTCGATTTTTGAAAATTCTTTCTGTAATTTAGGTTTTTAAGAATCAACATTTCTGTTGACACCACTTCATGGGAATATGCGTGGAACAGTTATCTCTGAAGGAGATCATTCGCATAGCTGTTAGTGGAGTTTTAGTCAAAAAGTTAAAGACAAGCGCTGGTTTGAGCACTTATGAGAGCCGGCGAGTAATCTTTGATTTGTAAGGGTTTTTATGCATTTTGGAATCCAATAAAGGTATGGCACCTCAATTTCAAATTGATCCTGATTCTTGGAGATAATATAGAAAGTAGTCTTAACTACAGGTGATTTGAAGATGTTCATTCTTTTGTGAAGTTGCTTACAGTGTGTAATAGGATTCCCAGATGTTGAAGTAATCCAGTTCATTTAAAAGAAAATTATCAAAGTAGTAACTTTTACAAACAAAGACAATGTTGTCTCCTAGCTTTATCAGCTGGAAACAGTACACAGTTTCTCATGTTAGTCTATGTAACTCATTATCACTTCTGGTTTTCTAAAACAGAGGGATTAAATAGTTACGCGTTTTCTCCGTTAAATGGAATACGGGATTTTAATAAAACTCTTAATACTTTTTTATCCATTCAGACAAACTGTCAAAACTCCTTTATTCAGATTTGCTCCAACGTCTAGGCGATATCTTCCACATAATTCATGATAGTCATGAAATATATGTCGCCATTAAAATGAGCAAGGTTTTCTGCTTATTAGGACCTTTCCAAATAAGGGACTTAAGATCCTCATGTTGGACTATATTTATTTATCCCCGTAATCATATGAACCAGCGGACCTATAATTATACGAGGAAGAGGAATGTCTCTTAACCTCTATCTTTCTATATCAATATTGCATTATTAATTATATGAAGATGTCAATCTCTTTTGACAAACAAACTACATTATCAAGGATTAGATTCTTTTTTATTAAATGTGAATAACAACAAGTGTAAATGTTCAAGCTGTCATTCAAACCCAAAGACTCCCACAATCCAAACCTGGAATATATAACGAAAGTTTGACTTCATGGAGGGCGTCTCTTTAAAGCCATCTACAACTTAATACTTGAACTTAGTGTGAACAAAGAGGACTGATAAAGTTCCCGAACACGAACCTGTACTCTTGTGGAGCACATTTATATCCTAGTGTGATGTCAAATCATTGCCTTTACCGGAACACAGAACCAGATGCATGCGGTTATCAGTGTGATGTACTTCAGTGGCTGCGATTTGATTTTGAGGATTTTAAAGTTTTAAAGGGCTGAACTGCAACCATAGGCACATTTTTACGTGGGTGACATTGAGAGTAAATTTCTAAACAATATCAATTGAAACTGTAAACTTTCAAATTCGACATAATTTAGTAAAAATTGTAACATAATAGAAACAATCTGAGAAACAAAAATAATAAAGAACCCTTTCTGCATTGACCGGGGTGACGAGAAAGCAAATGAAAAGGCCTAAATCTGGAAAACCAGTAATTAATCTCATCAATCGCAAATAGAATACAAACAATATTTGGGAAACAACGACCCTTGGATACCACAAGAGATGAAAATCAGGCTGTTAGGAGGAAAGCTCTGACCAGTCATCCTTTTCGTGACTGAGCCAGTGAGTCTTGAATAGGTCAACGGATAATTTGTAGTCAAAATAAGTGTATGAAAAGACTGGCTCGTTAACAAGTGCTATCAAGCAAGTTCATCACCATTTGACCAATAAATTGAACAGATGGTATATGGACATAACCATTTGTTATATTGGCCATAGAATTTTCCAAAAAATGCTGCCTTTATAAATGTATGTTGAAACCACCTGCAAGCACAAACAAACTTCGATTGTAAGTAGCCTTTCTCGATTGAAAATATTATCACTATGGCAGAAGAAGCTATTGTGCATTCGAATAAGTGAAGAGATACATATACACCATATGCAGGTGATTGATGGAATATTGCTACATAAAAACCGGAAGTTGACGATGAAGGGAACTTAATTTGTTCCGTTGTATACATAACCTACAGGACCCTAAAGCGTGCTACATACCCCTCAAATGTCGTTCCGGTTCGGTTATGGCAAATCGTTCATCGTTCCGTGGCCAAGCGTTCAGTCGTTCCTGGCAGATCGTTTCAGTGTTTCGTGTCAAAACCGTTCAGCGTTTCCGGCAAACCGTTTCAAAGCGTTCCGTGCGAGAATCGTTTCGTGCGAGAAGCGTTTCGTGCAGAAAGCCACGCTTTCTAGAAACTTGAAGGCATAGAAAATTTTTCACATTTTTGTTTTCATTTTCCATGTTTAATTTATAATTGCGTCTGAAAAATTTAAGCGTTAATTGTTCAGGTACCACTTACAAGCGAGATAAGCTTTGTTAATGGTAAACAAGGCCAGTTGGCACATTTTGTTTACAATGAAAAGTACGCCTGTTTAAAATAACATTGGAATTGCGGGAACACTAAAAACATAATAATTTACTTATGTGTGCGAATATGAACTTGTAATTTATAAAAAGCCTGTTAATACGAAGACGATTACTAAAAAACAAACATGCAGGATCTTGTGTTTTCTCAAGAACGAATTCAGTTACGGAGTGGGATATTTACGATGTACATGTAACACAAAATACACAAGTTATCTGGTAATAATGCCCACGTGCGGTAATACCTGCTACCTGTCTATGTCAAAGCAAAGGATACTATAAATCACTTCCAATTTAAATTATGTCTTCTCTGTCCAAAATTATCGAGTTTGCAACTTATCGGAAATGTATAGTTCTGCCAAAATCATGAGTTTTTCACTATACATATTTTATATCGCAAGCTGGAATGAATACATTCAGACTTCGAACTAAACGAGTTTGGAATGCGTTTATCATTCTTACACACATATATGCATCGAAGTTAGCGTTGCAATGATTTCTCAAATATCAACTGACACGTATCTCTCTCTCTCTTCTCTCTCTCTCTCTCTTCTCTCCTCTCTCTCTCATCTCTCTCTCATCTCTCTCTCTTCTCTCTCCTCTCCTCTCTCTCTCTCCTCTACTCTCCTCTCGTCTCTCTCTCGTTCTCAAACCACAATCTTCAGAGTAGATGATTAATCTATTCTGAAGAGTTTGATATAATACTTGAACTTATCGCACTCAACAACACCGCACTGTCCTTGTGAATCTCACATACAGTTCTATACCATAGTATATTTTGTGCTATGCTAACACGCTAGTAGAAAATTATGAAATTATTGGTAAATTGCTGCATACAGTGTGTATATATAATAGATTAATTTGTGAGAGATTCGCATAATGATAATTCCGTAACACTTGCGGAACCAACGTCGCGAATTCATGCCTCTCATTCCTTGGTTACTCTCTTTCCAAACAGTTTTGATTTTTTCATTTGATATTAATTATTAATTAGAAATAAAATAATGCCAAGTGGAACAGATATTATTCATTTTAATTGTAGACCATTATTATTCTTCCCCATTGTTTTTAATATATGAATCATTGCATTAAGATATTATATAACATAAATCGCACCCGAAAAATGTGACCTGAATACGCAGCGTTTACAGCCACGCTCCGATTTTCATGTTCAACCACTCACATCAGTTCACAAAGCGTTGACAAGGCCCGCTTAACCGTGTTAAGCGTTTCTCGTTTGCGGGCAAAGCGTCTCGTTCTCTGTTTAAAAGCGTTATCGTTCAATCGTTACCGTTCCGCGCAGACCGTTCATCGTTCCGTATGCAAACCGTCAGCGTTCTGTACAAACGCTCAGCGTTTCGTACAAAACCGTTTCAGCGTTTCATGCAAAAACCGTTCAGCGTTTCGT